>CAIGRT010124187.1:0-11523 GCA_903798405.1 Fraxinus platypoda | reverse complement strand
TCCTATCTAAAATTGGTCATGAAGCGTATTCCAAATTTTGAAAAATTCGAGTTGGTCCCACCTCAGAAAATGCTCGCGCCGACGCTCTTTCAAAATTGGTTAGCGGTAAAGATTTCGAACTTCTCACTGTGGTGCCCATAGAACATCTCCCTAGACCTTCTACCGCTACATGTGAAGGGGTAATGTAGGTCGAGGACACCCCACTATAGATGAAGTCAATAATAGCATTTTTCAAAGACTAGGCATTATCCTCTGAAAAAGAGGAGGCACGGAAGCTCGGAAGGAAAGTTGCTCATTTCGTTTTTCAAGACAATATGATATACAAACAAGGCTTCTCTTTGCCTTTATTCCGATGCATAGGGGGAAAGCAAGCCACCTATGTGCTTCGAGAGATCCATGAGGAGGTATGTAGCAACTACTCCAGAGGGTGGTCCTTAGCACAAAAGGTGTTAAAACAAGGATACTACTGACCCATCTTGAAAAATGATGTACAGCAATTTGTAAAGAGGTGCGATAAGTGTCAACACTTCGTGACCATTTAAAGGCAGCCTTTTCAGGAACTAAGCGTTGTTTCTAGCCCATGGCCATTCGCCAAATGGGAGATTGAACTTATAAGCTCCCTACCTAAAGGGAGGGACAATTTCAACTTTGCAATTGTCGCCATTGATTACTTTACCAAGTGGGTAGAAGTTAAACCCCTTTCCAAGATCACTGAGATAAATACTTCCAAATTCTTATGGAAAAATATCATTTGCAGGTTTGAAATTTCCCATTCTATTGTCTCGGATAATGGGCGGCAACTCGACGATAAAAAGTTAGAATTTTATGTGAAGAACTGGGTATCAAGAAAAATTTCTCCTCCCCATATTACCCTTAGACTAACGGACATGTGGAAGCTGTTAATAAGACTATCAAATACACGCTGAAGAGAAAGTTAGATGCTTCTAAAAGGGCTTAGGTCGACGAACTACCTCAGGTCCTATGGGCAATCTGAACTACGAGCCGAATGGCTACAGGAGAAACTCATTTCCCTATGGCTTATGGAGCCAAGGCTACGGGTCCATTTGAAATGGGTCTCACATCTCCTCGTCGCATTCATTTTAATGAAATATCTAATGACGAGTTGAGAACATGTGAACTAGACTTCCTCGAAGAAATGAAGGATGACTCTAAGGCAAAGTTGGCTATTTACCAATGAAAAATGAATACGTACATGTTAAGATTTCAATTCTTCTTCTCATTTCGCTGGAACGAATTGGTCCCTATTAGGAATGCCCCTATCGCATCAAAGAGGAGGTTCGGTCTGGGACCTACAAAACTGAAAATATAGATGGAAGAGCACAACCTCATCCTTGGAATGCAGAGTATTTGCGAAAATATTATCATTAAAAATGTAAATTTGTGATTTGTACTGCTCTAGATTCAGTGAAGTCGATTCTTATTAAAGTGTTTGCAAAAAAGAAAATGCCTCATATTAACAAAAGTCAAAGGAGAAGCCTCTGCATAGACGAACCGTCCCAATACAAAGATGCATAGGCAATTCAGCATAAAGCTGGATCCTAAAAGGGACCACCTCCACACTCGCGAAGTGGCTAGCACATGCCCTTAACAACAAAAGTTGTCAAGGAAGTCTCAGCATGTGTGAACCACTCGACCCCATGCTTAGAAAAATTATTGATTTTAATTAGATAAAATTGTTGTTAATTTTATTAAGTCATGTTGACAAAAAAATATAATAAAAGATGTATCATATTGACAAAAGTCAAAGTAGAAGCCTCTGTATCGACAAACCGTCCCTATACAGAGACACGTGCACACTTTAGCGACAAGCTGGATCCCAAAAGGAACCACCTCCTCACTCGCGAAGTGGATAGCACACGTACTTAACAACCTGTTAAGGAAGCCTCAGCATGGGCGAATTGCTCAACCTCGTGCTTAGGAAAATTATACTTCGAACTAAATTAAATAGCTTCCTAATTTTCATTAAGTCAAGTTTCTGAAAAATAAAAGGTGCCTCTACATAGATAAGTCGTCCTTATTCAGAAAAGAGTAGACACTTCGACGAAGAGTTGGATCCTAAGCCGGATTACCCTGTACTCGCGAAGTGTAGCACATGCCTTTAACAACAAAAAATGTTAAGGAAGCCTCAGCATGAGTGAACCGCTCAATACCATGCTTTGGAAAACATTGAAAGAGAAAACAAATTGTCTACACTTGTGCAAAATTGCAAATAAGCGTCTTAAACAAAAAAGTTTGAAGTACTATAGAGCGTTAGTTCATGAAGGTTATGCATAATTTCAGATATTTCAAAAAGGTAAACGATCTTCTAACACTTGTACAAAATTATTAGTTCGAAAGTACAATTGAAGCATAATTAGTTTGAGCTACATTGAAGACATCGTAATGCACGACGTAAAAAAAGAAAATAACATAAACATATGAGCAAAAAGAATCTTTTATTAATTTAATGAATATTTACAATTATTGGCCGATGTTGTTTACATGAAGAATGCAAAAAAAAAAAATATACACAACAAAAAAATCATTTAACCTCAACTCCTCTTCTTGAAAAATCATGCAAAAATTTTCAAAATTTTGAAATCTAAATTCAATCTAAATCCCCCCCCCCCCCACACACACTTAAAAAACTTACAATGTCTCAAATGTAAAGTGTAATGCAAGGAAAATGACACAAATAACTGACTAAAGAAGAATGCAAAAAAAAAAAAAAAAAGCCTATCAATTATACAGGTAGGAGAGTGGGAGCTACAAAGGGTGCAATTGCATTAGGAGCCATGACCACGTAAATTTTATCAACAACATCATCTTCAATCTCGATCACATGGTACCTTCGCCGAAGTTTGAGGCTCTTGCTCTCCATCTACCAGAAACTCTGACCTCAACTCAAAAGTGTTGAAGGTTTAGGGGTTGACTTCAATCCACTCCACCATCTCGGTATAGGCATACCTCCGCCGTACTTTGCAAAAATTTGGTACACCTCCATCAAGTGAAAGTTGGCGATGTAGTGCTTCAGAGCATCATCACCGGCCTAATTGAGCATTCTGCCTCACCATCTCAACTTCCTCTGTTAAGCTGAAGATCTTTTCGTTCAGCCCCCACCTACTGTTTCAAAGCAACATTCTCTTTATTAGCCTTTTCTAGGCCCTCAGCCGCTAGCTTTTGATGGGTGTCGAAATCTCCACTTGCTTCATCAAAGAGGCCACCTCACTTTGGGACAAATGAACCTCCTTTTTTAATTTCTCAATTTTTGCTAAGGTAAAAGCTAGCTTCGCGGACTTTTCAACCTGTTGCTTCTTCAGCGCCTTATCTTCAGCCTTCAATTTGCTGGCAGCCTCCTCGGCTTAAGATACTTTATTCATGAACTCTTTATTCTTATTTTGAAGGTTTTTAAAAAGGGCTTCAGCCTCTATGCCAATCCAAAGGCCTTTTCCGCTTGGCTGAGCAGTATGGCGAAGAGGTCCACCGCGTCACTGGTCTCCACAAAATTTTGCCACATTTTCGTCCAGTACGTGTGAAAAGTAGTCGTGGCAGCCTGAACTTCTAGAAGAAGCATGATCAAAACCTCTGAAGCCAGTTCATCACTCTTATGAGCAACCACGTGTTTAGCAAGTGTCACATCTGAAGCTGATGACCCGATTGATGTCCTGGTCTTCTTCGACGACCCTTGCCCTGATGGCTCCACAACGGTTGGCCTCTTCTGGCCCACTCTAGCCGCAGCTATTGAAGTTGTCATCAACTTTTCCCCAGCAGGGACTTCGGAGTGTGGAGGTGGGTTGGCCATCGACCCACCCTCTCCAGTGGCGGAGAAGCGTTGTTTCTTCTTGGGGGCCTTCTCCACTACCTTTTTATCCTTAGAAAATGAAGATGGTTAACAAAATTACTAAGAAACTTGATGAAAATTGACATTACCTCTTCAGGCTACTAAAACAAATTCTTCAAAAAATTCTTTGGACGAAATTAGACAATCATATTCGCGCAACAAGGAGGGGCATCAGTATATGTTTGTGACGACCTCCCACTCACCTTCACTGAGCTCAAAGCGTTCGACCGACCCTGTAAAGCATTAGAAAATGGAAGATTAGACATCAAAATAACGATCAAGCAACATTAAACGCAAGTATTACACTCACGAGATTCTGAGTGGGAAGTCGAAACTTTCATGTGGAGGACCGTGTCACCATCACACTCCTGGCATTTTCCCCTCACCCAGAACCACGTCTCATTCTATCCTTTGATGGAGGAGGGAAGGCCCAAGACGAAGGGGGTAATCCCCATGGATATAAGGAGTACCACTCCTTAAAGTCTCCTTTTCCCAAGACCCTAGGTTGAAAAATGGTTTGGAAGACGTGGAGGGGCATATTCTTTCTAAGAGAAGTCTCCTTCCACAGAAAATAGGTTCCCATTAATAGGACCTAAGCATTAGGGATGAGCTGGGTGGGAGCCAGCTCGTACAACCTCAAAATGGCTCTAAAGAAGGGATGAAGGGCAGTCTAAGCCCTACTGTGAGAAGAAACTTACTGATGGCGACGCACCCCTACCTCCGAAAGCAGGCACGCTTGTCAGGAAATGGGGACAGGATCTCTATATCATAAAGGATACAGTATTTTTCCCTAAGGTTTCCTAAATGGTTCACATTTACAGTTAAAGGAATTTTAGCTGCCCCCCACGCTGACCCACTGTTTTTCCTATTTTTCCCAGAAGGCAAAATACTTTGGCCGACCCTAATAGCTCGAGCTAGGTCGACCGTGTTAGTTACTTTTACCCCCATCTCAGAAGCCAAATGGCTAAGATCTACCCCCTCCCAAAAGATTGTGAAGATGCCATTTGGTTGAGTTTAAAAGAAAAAGGAGAAATGTTAAAAGTACTTATTGATTACTCAAAGGATGGTGAAGAAAAGTAACTGAAAATGAAGAAAATTCACCAAAAATGGAGAATGCAAGGAAAGAACCAAAGAAAATGAGAGAGTTTGGAGAGTACGAATGCTCATGCGTGAAAGGCAAAGTGATTTTTTGGCCACAAACTGTTGCCTTTTATAGGTAGAGGTTTTGAATTCCAGTCGTTGGATTTCGATCCGGATCACCTAACCGTCCATTTAAGATTTCAATCTGAGCATTCATTCCATCTGCCGCTTTACCTTCTACGGTCCGGATCAGAACGTCATCGTCACATGTTATTATGTACCCAAAACTTCGCTAGATATGCGCACGACAACCATCATTGCGCAATGCGATGACAGTTGCGTATATGGGAAGATGAATCACTTCAGCTGTTTTTTGAAAATGTACAAAGACAAACAAATTTTTTGAAATAATAACAGCGCCTCGCATTTCCCAAATGTTTTCGTAATTGGTGAATTGAGCCTCGGCAAGTACGGAGCCCCTTCACCTCAACTAGTTCAGGCAAGGTTTCAGATGCAAGGTTTCAGATGTATAAGGCCACTTCGGATAAAATAGCTTTGGACAACACCAACAGGTAATTCATGCAAGTCAGGTATATTTAAATTCTAACTCTAATATTGTGGTGTGGTAAAAACCACCCATAACAAAAATTTTGTACATACAAGTCCACGCATTATATAAATAAATATGTCTAGACTTGGTGGACTATTGTTAAGCCTAGCCACCGATGCTCAAGTCAAAATGCCACGTAACAATCCACGTGGAAAGAAAAGTCAACAAAGACTCAGCTGGTCAAATGTAAAAAGATCAAATCAATAGTTGAAACTATTGTTCCGAAGCACTGAAACTTATTCCTTCCTTTAGGAGGATGAGACTACGTGGTTCTGATCTAACGGTCACCAAATCGGCCAGAAATATATAAATAGGCGGTCTTTGTACATGAAAAGTGATAGTTTTTGAACATAAAGGGAGATAATATACAAAAGCATTCTCAATATACATTCTTGCGGATCTATTATTGCTAGTTTGGATATTAAGTTATTTAGATCTTGGTTGGTGATTGTTTGTTAGCACAGTCACTTTAGTCATTAACGTCGGTGCTCGAATATTTTTGTATCGCGCTGTGAAATATCTCACGCGTTCGTATGTTACTCTTCTCCCACTGGTTCACTAGTCGATACGCTCTAAAATTTGCTTAAATTGGCGTGAGCAGACCCAACATCTGTTATCCACGTTGTCATTACGTTTTTCAAGGTCAACAAGAATAACTAAGCATTGTGGTCTAAATTGACATGAAATTATTTTTAAAAAACTGAATGCTAGAAAAAAAAAATTCACAAATTTAATGCAAATTCGACGCAAAATTATTAACAGAGAAATTATAATTCCTCTCTAAACTCTCTTATGGGTTATAAAAATTTAAAAAATTGGAAATTCTAAAATCAAACCCAGTCTATGTCTATTAAACCAAAATAGTTTCAAAAATCAAACCTAGTCCATTATTTTCAAAAGTTTTAATCGATTTGAAGCCAATGATAACATTTTCAATATTTTTCACATAAATTCTTTCAACCAAAAACCAAAAGTACTCAAATATCAAAGATTCAAGAACAATATATCTTGTCATACATAAATATTTTCGAAAAATAAACGGAATAATAGTATAAATCTTACCTTGAGTTTTTTTTTATATGAATGGAAACCTACAACAAAAATTAAGATGCAGCGATTGTGTGTGGGAAATTGGGAATTTATAGATTTTTTGGTGAAGATGATGAGAAATTGACGTCTCTTCCTTCCTCTCTTCTAAGCACGTATAATTTTATTTTATTTTATTATTTTATTTTTTTTAGGGATTTAAGGGTTTTGGATTGGAGCGATTTTTGTGCCTCTTTTTTTTCTTCGGGCCCCATAAATTTGAGACACAAGGTAATGGTTTAGTTTGCCTTGGGTCAAGGTCGGCCTTGATTTTTATTCACATTTATACAATAAAATATTTTGTACGTAAATTTAAAATTTTTTTTTTTTACTTCTGAATCACACGTTCTTCAAAAAATCACTATTCAAAACTCCATTTTTTTTTTCAAAATAGTGGCCATCAAATAGGGACTAATTCTGGACATTAGAGATTTTAAATTGTATCATTATCTTTAATTTTCGTCATTATCTAGAGTTTAGTCGTTATCCAATTTTTTATTATTGTTTAGATATGAATTGTAAGTCTTAACGATAATTTGTTGAATTTGATTATAATAAAAAGTCTTGAGAAATTTCTCTCAATGTTATCTCTTTCTTGACATTGGAATTAACATATTTGAATTTTCATGTGAGATTTTGATCTTTCCTATAAGATTCTACGTCGTTAAGTAATACCAAAGTGTTGTTTGTTGTTAGTTTGGGCTTTTGACTATGAATTTTGTTCTAGTTATTAAGTGAAAAACTCCGTTTGTTATCGCAAGTAATTTCCTGATGAAATATTGGATTTATTAGGTATTTCTTGTACTATTTCCCCAACCCAAGTTGATTGTACTATGATATGAAGGTTCCTAAAGTTTTAACCCTCACTTTTAAATGGTTCAAGGTAATACAAGAAAACAATGATCTATAAGGCCATGCTTGATTGAGCCCATTTTCCATGGACATTTGTAGAGTTTGATATGCTTTATTTTCCCCAGAAATTGTTTTCCTCCCCCAGCAGCCACGCGCCTGTTTTCTTGACAATTGATGAATTGGTTTTCTTTAGATTTTGGTGGGAATTCTGGTTTCCAGTTTTTTTTTTTTTTGGCAATTGGAAAAAATTCTAGACACAATGGTAAAAAAAAAAATTCACTTTTTTTTACAATTTCCTTTCAAAANGGCAATTGGAAAATATTCTAGACACAATGGTAAAAAAAAAAATTATCGCTTTTATTGATAATTTTCATGTAAAACAAAGTCAAACGAATGGTATTCGGTATGTTTTTTTTTTAAAATTTTTTGGCAATTGGAACAAATGCTAGACCCAATGGTAAAAAAAAATTATCATTTTAATGGACAATTTTCATGAAAAACAAAGTCAATCAGACACCAAATTTTCAACATTTTCTAGGTAGAAAATTATATCAATCAAACACAATTAATTACAATTCTAAGTAAAACATTTTCTAACCAATTCAATTCCCTGAAATTCATTTTCTTTCCACCAATTTTTCACATTTACAATCAAACGGACCCTAAATGAAACTTGAAATGTTACTGGAGATTATGAATTGATCCACTGTACCAAAATCCTGTTTAATAATTTACTAGAACTGATAATATTTTAGTTTCGATGATGATAATATTTGTTAAACAAAAGAAATATATATGGCAAATTTTATTCTCAGTAATTTCACTATAATCGTATTTTAAATATATGTTAATTTTATTTAATTGGATAAACAGTTAGGTTTCACTGGAGATAACTCTGTGATTACGGTGTGACAGTCGATTAATGATTGAAGTAGACAAAATTACCTTAAATGCAACAAAATTAAAGTTGTGATCAAATATTTCGAAAGAGAAACCCCTAAAGATATCTAACCACGGCGCCACAACCAACCATCCTATAACACTAATCCCTCGCGATCAACAAGAGGCTAATCAAACACGCTCTATACCAATTGTTCAGCACAAAGCATATCCTTTCAAATACCTCCTTCTCTAACAGCATGACAGAATCGCTGTAAACGTAATATAGATTGTTGCAGCTGATCCATATTAAGCAGTGAAGAAGTGATAGTTTATGACATCAAACAGAAGTACAACACAAGTAAAAACGAATATCTTCCCAAGCCAGCTCATTTTCACACCGAGCATCCAAAGTAACTCAAATATTTATTTTAAGATAAGAAAAGTCTTTGTTTTATTATCATAGACTTGATAATCAAGGATAAACCTCAATGAGTGACCTCAATCCTAACTCATATGCAATCTTGTAGCCACTATAGCCAGCATCGAGGAAAAGTTTTTCCCACTCTTTCTCATTTCTTTCTTTTCCATTGAAAAAAACCATCATCGCTAGATCGTAGAAGAGCTGAGTTTCAGTATGTTGATGGTCTTCTTTGTTGTTTTGTACGATCATGTCAACAATGATCACTTTTCCTCCATTCTCCTTGCTTGGGATTGCTTCTTTGCATTTCTTCAGTATTTTCACACACTCTTCGTCACTCCAGTTGTGCAATATCCACTGTTTTTTGTTAGCATGGAAAAATTTGTTATAATGAGAAACAGTTAAATATATCAAGAAAACTACTACACCATAACGTACGGATGGATCCTATTCTTATTATTCTTTCTTCACTGATGTGAATTTTAGTACTAAAATTTTTTAGCTAGGTGTTACAAAAAAAAAAAAATCCATACCTTGAGCATAACTGCATCTGCTTGAGGAATGGATTCAAACATATTTCCCTCGGTGTAGGTCAAGTTTTTACGACCTTCCAAGCCTGCAACAACGTGCGGAAGATCAAACACAGTGCACTGCAATTGCGGGAAAGCATCTGCAATAGCTTTGGCCAGAAATCCCCAGCCTCCTCCAACATCCACCATAGACTTCATCTTATCAAAGACATTTTTGCAATCTCTAATAACTATTCTACTCAATAACTCTGTGTCGTTAACCATTTGTTCATTGAAAGACTGATTGAGCTTCGGGTCGTGACTAGCACAGTCCCAAAATGTGCTTCCATAGGCTGTCTTGAATGCAGAGGGTTCGTCATTTTGAAACCATTCAGTAATATAATGCCATGGCTTTTTGTAAATAGGATTGAAACAGGCCTGTAAAAATGGTATCATACTCAAGGCCTGGTCTTTGATGAGGAGACGAGAAGCCGGTGTAAGCCAATACCCCACATTTGTGTCATCCTCGGAAACTTTTTCCTCGATGAAGAACCTGGAATGAACTAGAACCCGCATCAGACGATGAACACCATAAACTTTTGATTTGTTGATGGGGAGTGCATCGACTAGCTGTTGGAGTGTCATTGGCTTACCATGTTTGTGGATGATATCCGGTATGCCTAGTTGAGTTACACATTTCAGAGAGGCCAAGTATATTAAGTTGAATTCATGGTTCCAAAATATAGCTTGAGCTTGTAGAAGCTCAACCGATTGTTCTCCAATAGGGAATGCCATTTTTAGAACTTTTGAAAATTTTTACTAGTACTTGTCATGTTATATGCATTAGCATTGAGTTATATATAGGAATAAAATCATATAAATGTGTAAATTAAATAGACGCAAAATCTACAATGAAAGCATCTTTGTTGTTTTGCTAAATCTGTTTGGTAGAGATTAAAATCAGATTTTTAGTAGATTATGATAGGAGGAGTCAATGAAGCGTGGTTGAAAAGTTGTGGGATCTATAAAATATTTGGTTAAAATTAATTGTTTTTTTCTTTTTTTAATTAGATTAAAATCTGGGACCAAATAGTGTCATAATGAGAAAAAGGCTTTGACAACATTATCAATAAAAAAAAATGATAAAAAAGTAACAATTATGAATTCAGCAATTTAAAATATCGAATCCACTTTTTGAATAATTATATTATCAAGGATAGTACTGATAACTATATTGACAACGTTGGGGTTTGTCAACTAAATGGCGCCTATGTTCGAGACTGCCATTTTGTCCTGAAAATACCTTGATTTGGATAAGGCTATCGGATGCTCATTGGTCAAGTAAAGTAATTGCAGGTCGTTTCCATCCTAGGGAAGTCCTTGGCAGTCGAGGCATTTGTTCGATATGATGTGCTTCAAATGCCAAGGTGAACTTGATGATGACATGGAGTCTAGGCAGACAATAATTATTTCAGTAAGTAATATCAATCTCCAATTCTAAGTTTCATTCATGTGAAATAAGGATTTCAATGCTTTATTGCTACCGGTGCTAAAATTTAATATCAATGTTCGGATCTGATCATGGAAATGGTTCGTCAATTTTCGCGGCATTATATTGGATGAAGGCTGAAGTGAAATGAGTGAATTTCTACAGCGACAGAGGGCTTTACACTTGAAGGAGTCTGTAGCTAATAGCTGATATTTCAACTTCATAGGTAGTATGAGGCAATATATGTTCGAAAAATTTAGTACCCGTATAGTTATAACTGTGTTGATCAAAGATCATTGGTCCCAATATAAAAATTGATAAAATCTGCTGTTAAAAAGTTGTGGATCACATGATATATGAGACTGAAATTAATTATTAATTTTGATTTTAATCCTTTGTGGACTAAATATTTAAAATTATGTGGGGCCCACCATTTATCTTACATAAATCTAAAATGAGATAAAAATTAATTTTATTACTTGAAATAGTCCAACAGTCACTAAAGGGCTGTTCTCTTTGTGTTTCAGTTTTGTGTTTTGTATTTTGAATTCATTTTGAGTTTTGTGTTTTGAGTGTCCATTTTGAGATTTTTGAAAACGAGTTCTTTTTGGCATTTTGAAAAATAGTTTTCAAAAATTAGAAAATGCAAAACACGTTTCCTTCCCCTTCTCACTTCACTGGGTCTCTTTCTCTCTCGTGCCTGCCTCTCTCGCTCTTCTTCCCCTCCTCTCCCTCTTCTTCCCCAACTTCTTCACA
>CAIGRT010124169.1:0-10322 GCA_903798405.1 Fraxinus platypoda | reverse complement strand
TTTTTTTTGAGCCCAAAGTTCAGGGTGGGCTTGTGCCCATCCTGGGCTGTACTGGGCTCCGCCCCTGGATATGAGCAGATTATTTTAGTGGGTTGTTACTTTATTTAAATAATTGCTTACATAATCTTATACTCAATCAGGTATTTAAGTTGTCCAAATTGGATGTTTGCTTATGCACGAATACTTTTGAAATTGT
The DNA here is from genome assembly GCA_903798405.1 of Fraxinus platypoda. Taxonomy (NCBI): domain Eukaryota; kingdom Viridiplantae; phylum Streptophyta; class Magnoliopsida; order Lamiales; family Oleaceae; genus Fraxinus; species Fraxinus platypoda. Next base: position 10,126 of record CAIGRT010124169.1, on the reverse strand, counting down.
ATCATTGGGCGTTTCAGTGAATTCCTAGTGAAGCATTACCAAAGACATGCAAGTAGCAAATGAGCTTACTTGGTTGTCATGTTGAAGTAAGATGTGACGATGAAAGAAATTCCGATTTTAAGATTAAAGAGTATTTAAAAAGACAATTGATTTGAACAACTCGTTAACTCAGCCAGTGTGCCTCTTGGTCAAACCCAACTGAGTTGGTAGGCCCAACATGGGTAAGGCACATGAGCAGAGCCTGACCTCTTGATCGACAACCTGGCTCAACTCGTCCAACGAGTTGAACCTAACTAGGGTAACAAATGGAATTGTAGGTTTGAATAATTTTCCAAATTCATGTCTTGATAAAGTGAAGGTTTGTATAGTAATTCTAAGAGTTCACAATAACCATAATTTTAAGCAAGCATACCACATGTGCACGAGTACAACAAATACAAAAATAAGTAGCTTATTTTCCAAATTTGACAAATGAGTACAAATAACTCGATTATCTATTAAAATATGCTGTGAGCTGTTCGTTTTATCAACAAACTTTGAATATCATTATTCATTACAATGATTTATTTTATATCTATTTGTTGATATCATATCCAAGGAATATGTGGATTGTGTGATATGTTTACTATTCTAAGCAATTAAGTGAATATTTTTTTTTCTAAATAAGTTGAAAAGTTGTTAATAACAGTTTAGCAAATAATTTTTAATGGGATAGACTACTCGAGTTTGGTGTAATTTTGAAGGGAAGAAGAAACACACTTCGCAGTCACTTAAAGATTGATCTGATGATATATTTTTCAATCGCTAATTTAGGAACATTCACAATTTTTGGTTAAACCAGTTGTATCATCGTTACGAGAAAGGACAAGTTGAGGATTTTTGTCACATCTCAAATTGCGTCTGTTTGTACTTCGATTAAGTAAATTATGCTCATGTTTGATAATTATTATTTGGAAAAAAAAAAATTTGAATAGTGATTTTTAAAAGAACGTGTGGTTAAAAAGTAAGAAAATTTTTTGATTTTACCTACACAATATTTTAATATGTGAATGTGTGATTAAAAATGAGTATTTAAAAAAAAAAATTCAATAATGATTATCAAACAGAGGCTACATAGCAAAGAGCGGTCGACTAGTTGACATTGAGAACGAGAAGGGCGTCTGCTTGAGCAGACGGTGACACTTCAGAGGTTGCGCATTACAGATGAAGCACTCGATCTGTGAAAATGGAACCTATAATTGATCAAAACACGGGTAGCTTATGTAATCGAGATTCATATCAAAATGTGGCAAATCATATTTCCGGTTCCTAGCTGTAAGATATCACTACATATACAACTTGTAAATATACATGAACTTGTCTTCTCATTCTTGTACCAGAATAATAGTATGATTGAGAAAAAAGAAATTACTTTCCCTCCACAAGCTTAAGCTACTTTCCGTACGTCACTTGTTTGTTCAATTTTTTCCCCGAGGGGGAGGGGAACGACATATTTGCTCCATTGCAAGGCATTGTGGGTCCTTCCAAGGTTGGAATGCTCCTTCCCTTGTTAGATGCTGATTCAAAATAAAAAAAAATTGACACAAGTTCTTTAGCTCATAATCAACTTACAATTAAAACTATCAATGGAAAAAACAAGATGATGTAATAACACAAGTTCGTCTTTATGTAAACGGGATCATTGGATACACGATATTCATGTCAAAGGGATCATTACATGACTTTGTTTCCACGAATGTAACAAATTCTCCATCTTGGAAGGATTTTCCATTTAGTTGCCTCCATTATTGTAATCTCTCTCCACATGGTAATTTTTTACGCATGATGTTTTCAAAGATGAAACAAACAAAGTTACACTTACTTGAAGCCAAAAGAAGAATCCACGCAAGAGGTTCAAGAATCTTGGTTTGTCACTTTGGCATCTTAAGAGCGCTTCTTTAAGATCTATACGCAATAAGATATATATCTCAAATCAGTGTCCCAAGAAAAAATCCTGAATTAATGGAGTGAAAAACTAAGTAAATTGACTCAGAAATGAAGCTTTTCAATTCAAAAAAAATAAAATTGGTGAACGAAGAGAGAGAAGTAAAGATGGTTGATGGCTACAACAAATTTGGAGCTGATTACATTTTTCTCTTGTTCTGTACATTTCTTTCCTAATAGATTTATTTAGGAATTGCTCATACAATTAAAGTGTTAGGTTTATAAATTTGCATTTCAAGCCAACCCCAGGTGGGGCAGCCATTCGGACAGAATTAGCACTTTTCTATGCAGCTATTATGAACAATGCTACATGTACAACACATGGGTTACAACATTGGGTTACAACCTCAGGTTACAACCTCTCACAAGGGAGGTGGGCCCCGCGATTAAAATAATAATGGCCCCACCTCCCTTGTGAGAGGTTGTAACCCAATGTTGTAACCCAACATTGTACAAGGAGCATTATTGAGCTATTATTATTTTCAGAATTGTAACAGGGACATGACATAAAAATTTACTTTAATCCATGGAAGGGACATGACATAAGATGGGACCACAAGTTTACATAATTTATGAATAATGTTGCACTAAAATGCAGGTTAAGTTATCCAAGTGAATTTAGCATACACATGGAATAGTCATGATATTCATGAACTTGTCATTGCAGATATCAAACATATTGGTGATGAAACATTGCAATACCAAACATAAATCTGCAGGGTCTTTCAACTTACCCGGATAGCGATCAAGATATGATTTTCCAACTTCATTTTTTGGGTATGCTCTTTCTCTCCCATAACGCAATTCCAGATGGCGATCAACTGGCTTGCGTACTTTGATGGCTTGCCGAAGCTTGTCGAACTCCTCTCTATCATATGGTTTTCTGAGAACATGCATGAGCTTTTTCCTAAATCTAGATTGCGTTCCTGGATTGACCTTCACTATTTGTGTAGGGAAGATATCATCCGAATTGCTATCGTCTGAATCGCTATCTCCAGTTTCATATTTAATGAAAAAACTCAAACCATTTTTCTCACCCTTGAATACATAAGACGTTTCGTGTGCTTCAAGATTGCACAAGAAAAGCATATATTGGGCATCATTCTCCTCAATATCTCTGTCATCATCATGCACACTGATATCATCTTTTTCTCTTTTTCTCTTATTTGATATAACCCTTTCATACAATTTGTCTTTTGACCTAAGGGTTCCAGACCTTATTTTTAGAGACGCTGTTTGTGAGGTCATAAAGTTCCTGGCTTCTTGTTGTTCACCCTCTGAACTAGCAAGTTCTAAATCATAATTAATATCAGAATTACGCAACAAAAGCCCATCAAGGGCATCATTCTCCTTATGAATGCAGTCATTATGACTTTCTCTTCCCCCCCTATTCGATATAGATCTTTTATCCCTCGTTAAAAGATACAGCACAAGGTCCCTGTACTCATTCACATTCTTTGCCTTCTCAAACTTTTTTGCAAACTCATTTGAATCCTTGCCTAATAGTTCACCCTTTAACCTATAAAGTTCTAAATCATGATAAATATCATGTTCAAGGAGATCCCGCCAATCCATTTCTATAAAATTACTCTAATCAACAACATTTCCACCGGTTATTAACAATACATTCCTTTCACTTTCCACACGCAATGTAATATCACCCCTTCAGATTTATATCACATTCTTATAAGATTCATATCTCCTGCAATATAAACCACAAAAGATAAAAAAAAATAAACTTTTAGCAAATTAAGTAATTGTTGAAGTGGAAAAGTTGGAAATAATTTCTAGATTTCGTTCCCGCCCATAAATTTCATACCAAAGGTCATGTTTGGGAGTTGTTTATGTTCTGTTTAATTTATAATTAGGTTTAAAGTGTCGGTATATCATACACGTCATATACATAATTACATTGTGAATATAGAATAGTTCCTTATATAAGAAATGATTATGTTGTAACTAGGAAGCTGATGTAATTAGGAGATTTGATATAAATATTTCGGCTGTAATTAAGGGCTATAATTTGGGACGAAGTTTCTATTTAATGGGAAGAAACTCTTAATTGAGAGGTATTGAGACAATTCTATGATTTTAACATGGTGTCAGAGTTGATTCTACAATCTTCTTAAGGTTTTTTGGTCTTGAAATTCTGGTCGGTAATCCTACCGACTTTTTGGTGATCTAGGTTCCTTTTCTTCTGGCCGAACTAGTATAAGATCTTCTACTGGAGAACAAGTAGCAGGTTGGACTATGACTCTCCTTACTCTCGCTTGTTTGGTAATGTTCCTGACTATCACTCTTTACACACTTTTAGTTGAGCCTACTTTGTTCATTTACCACCCATCGAACGTCACAAGCTTACGGTTCAAGTGGCTAAGTGTGCTTTCATGTGATATAGTTCTACACACAAGGGGTTTGTGTGTTATGATGCGGACACTAATAGGCTACGCATTTCTCGAAATGTGGTTTCTTTGAAAATAAATATTTCTTTCAGTCACATGTTCTGCTTCTATCATTCTTCCTGCTTTTGATGCTATGCCTTGTCATGTTGACAAGCACTATTCAAATTGCTGCTAATCCGATATTTCATGAGCGGACCAAACATATTGAGATCGATTGTCACTTCATTTGAGAAGCATTTGACCAACAAGCGATTACACTTCCTCACATCTCTACAGATCGCTGACATATTTTCCAAGGCTCTCGGACGACTTCAACATCAGTTCATGATTGACAAATTGATACTTTTTTATTGACCAACGTCAATTTGAGTGGAGATGTCTGTATATCATACACATCATATACATAATTACATTGTAAATAATAGAATAGTCTTTATTTCTTGTATAAGAGATATGATTATGGTGTAACAAGGAAGGTGATGTAATTAGGAGATTTGACATAAATATTTCGGCTGTAATTAAGGGCTATAATTTGAAACGAAGTTTATATTTAATGGGAAGAAACTCTCAATTGAGAGGTAAGGTATTCTGACAATTCTATGATTTTAACATAAAGCATATTTGGGAGTTGTTTACATCCCAAAATGGGTTTAGCTCTAATCCTGTACTATTTCATTATATATTGTAAATCTGGCCCAAACAATTCTTGAGGCAACTAAAAATAAATCCCAATTCTGGCCATTTTCAAAACCTAAACGAACCAACTGTAAAGCAAAACTCATGCACAACCTCACCAATGTCTCGAGCTTCAATATTGCATTTATGTAAGAAAAATCAGATTTTAAAATTAGGGTTTTTACTTTTAAACCCACGAAAAACCCGGAAATGAAAAATGAAAATGAAGAAAGGATTAATTTCAACATGATTTGGTCTATCTCTGTTACCAATTGATAGAATTTAATTAACACAATCAAGAGTCAACTCCCATTAGCAGATTTTTCCACACGCATATGAACAAAACTTATCCGAATCATAGACAAATTATATTTCACAAATGTAAATAGGATGTTACCTTTAATAACTGAAGATAACGGCCGCACCACGGCTTCCTCACACGAATCTACTGGACAAAATGGAAAGAAGCAGCATTGCTAAAGGCGATTTTGTGAAGAGACACACTGGAGTGACTGGACTTCAGCATGGGCACTGGCCACACTTCCCAAAAACCACATAGAAAGCTTTTGTGGGCCAAGACTAAAGTGGGCTTATAATACTATGCAAAAAGGTTCTTCGGCTCAATGGACTAATCAAAGTAATAAAGAAAAGGAAATGAATTTATTTAACAATAAAATTACAATAGAGAACTCTAAACTGAAATTTCCATAAAAGTAAGTGTCATCGTCCAAAGAGACACAATTAAACAAGCTAACAATATTTAACTAACAAAAAATGTTAACTTGATGATCGAAACTTCCAGTGTGTGAGATGATCAAACAAAAGAAAAATTTAAATTTCAGTGTAACGCAAGAGTGCGTAAACCTATGGGCCGACGCACTAACCAATGGAGGCATGAAAACAGTGAATATTTGTAATATTTTGCCATTCTATGTGCTGTTGGCCAATTCTGATGATGAAAACCTTGCACCTTTATCCAGTTTTTTATGTGGTCCTTGTATTGATTTCCCTCAGCTTTGTTTGGTTCTTAGGAAAAGGGATTTGTAAATTCAATGCTGATGTCTGATTTGTTCATTTCTAATAACATCCAATGTTGGAAGGAAGAATTTTAGCCCACGAAACAATATCGTACGATGGTTTTAGGCATTTTAGTGGGCGCATGGGTAAGGAACACTTGAGAGAACAAATTCTTAGTAACCAAGTTTACAAACGTATTCTGAGGTCTCTGTGGGCGTTCATAAAAGACAGACAAAAATTAAAAACCTTAAATATTAAGTCTTCGCCACTAGAAATTCTTGAAACCACTGTCTGCGCCAACTGAGAGATTTCATTTCAATCTCTGCACCCTATAAATTAATCTAAACTATCCCTTAAATGTTCCATCTCACCATAGAATTAATTCATTCTATTTACTTCTGATTAGAGAAATTAACAAGTACAAGAAATATGAGTTATTTCAGCAAAGTTTGCAGGGCTGCAACTGTGGCTAAGGTCGAAGGGCAAAGTGATCGGTGTGGTAAATATGGTTCCGGCTTAAGAACTCGTCCTTGTGGTAATCTTCGTACGAGCTTTATTAATGGCGAGTTTGAAGATTCCAGTAGAAGCGAGGGAGGAGCAGATGAGCGAAAACAGGTTGATGAATCACTTCAAAGGGTCATGTATCTGAATTGCTGGACTCAGGGTTAACTATTAAAGAAATCAGGTTTTTTCCGTTAGAGAATATGGAAATTTTCCGTATCTTTAACAATTCGTATAGCTTATCAACCGAGGAAGATGCGCAAAGAGATTGAAGATAGTGGCCAAGATGAGATGGAAATATTTCCGTATCTTAAACAATTCGTAGCTTATCAATGTCTCGTAGACCATAAGTCTTCGTTGTATGTCACGTAGACCGTAATCCATAGAATGCATCGAAGATGCAAAGCATTTTCTCTATCAGAATTCCAATTATTAGGCTACTTATGGCGTGATTACTAGTACGCATTAGATCTTTCAGTAGATGTAACAAGGAAAAGAACTAATGAAAACAAGATTCTCATAATTTTTTATTTTTTATTTCCGAAAATGGAACGTGCACCAAGAAAACGAGTGGTGTTTAATAAGTTTCATACAAATTTTTACCGTTTCTTTATGCAATATATACAAATTAAGCTATATGCTTAATGCAAGTTTTCTTAGTATTTTTCACCCATTGAGTTTTCATTGTTGCAAGCCGGCCTAATCCCAGATAATTAACAATGACTTTTTGGCATTCTCTTTAAGAAATTATGCTATAAATAGGAGCCTTGAAGGAAGAGATATTCCACGAGAGTAAGAGTTTATACTTTTAGTGCAAGTAAAAAAAGAGAGAAATCGAATTAAAGATGGCCAAGGCTAGCAACAATATTGCCATGTACATGGCTTTCATACTCTCAATTCTTCTCATTGTCGTTATGGTCGAAAGCAGATCATTACTCGGTTGTAAGTGCTAAATAACCATTCCAAATTATTCACTCTAACTTTCTTTCTCTTTTCTATTTCAGCTTAGGCACTTCGTCTACGTATATCTGTAAAATTAATAGAAATGCTTATTAGGCATAAAAAAATCCATTTGTACAATAATTTAATCGTCGAGTTAGTCAAAATCCATCACACAACTTGTCCGACAAGATGTATTTTTGCCTAACTTGATGATAAAAATAATGCACTGCTCGATATTCCATGACACACATATTTTCTAGTATCCATGATCGTCTTAAACAATGCTGTAAATTGTTCAACTAACAATGGTTATAACCCGAGGTAGAAACGTAACTTTTCTTGAGTTATTGACTCCCTTTTTTCTTTCCCTTTTTTTCTGGAAATTTGCAGCTATCATTAAGGGAAATTCACCCCCAGAATGTGAAGAGGTGGTGGGTGTAAAGAGTGGAGACACTTGTTTTGAGGTTGCTAAGAGCTTCAATTTGACCACTGAATTCTTTGATGCCATCAACCCAAATCTCAATTGTACAGCACTCTTTGTTGGCCAGTGGATTTGCATTGATGGTTTTATAATCTAACTGAATTCATGAGAAGCTCATAATTGGAAGTAATTATAAGTTATTACAGAATAAGATCTTAATGTATTTAGGTAGTCGGCAATGTTTTGAAAATCAGTCCGTGTAGTCATTGTATCCTTACTCCGTGCTAATAAAATCAATATATTGATCTTCTTGGCATTGGAGATTCAATGAAAGCAAACACTTTAAAAAAAAAATTCCCGTTGATACATAACGTTTTATATTTTTACAACTTTATCTAGAACCCTCTAAAGAAAAATCCCGTAAAAGAGATTTTGCTTATCAAAAAGGGATCCGAACATGCATGAATACAAAGTACCACCTATACAATTCTATCCTAAACACTAATTTACAAGAGGCTAAGATCCTTCAAACTTCAATACAAGTGTGACAAATCATGTGATTCATGACCATTGCATTTCTTGCAAAGCCGTGATGCCAAATGAATGTCTCGTTTCATTTGTAGTAAAGGCAAAAGAGGTGATCCATGTTAATCCACAAAATGTGGTTATCCCAATTGCAAGACCGTGACCAAGTTTATGAACCCTTTTTTTTAATGGATAATCAATGACGTGGAAAGAGTTCAATCCTAGACGAGTCGAAAAGAAATGAACGCTGTGTACTTGTCGCTATAAAGTCCAAGGTCTCATTATTACAAGAGAGGGGGATGATTTCCAATCCGAAACATGTGAATATGATTCCAACTTCAAGTACAGACTCAAGTTTGTGTGACTCATAAATTGTTATTATGAGTCCGTCTTTATAAGTCATATAACTTTTTACACAGTATTATCTATTGGATTCTAATAAAAATAGTTGAAACTCTAAAACAAAGTTTAGTTATAATGAGAATCGAACTACAGCAGGTGACGAATAGTTCCATATATGGTGATGAAACTAAACTCGACTAGTGGTTTTAGTGGGGAAATTGCTAACTCCTCGGTGGACTATATAATTAAAAATAAATAAATAAAATCTTGTTTTTCGTACTGATATCTATTTAATTGCATGTAAGAAACATTCATTGAAATGAATAACATAATTTGTAATATTTTCTGAATTATAAGGAGAATAAGGGTCTGTTTGATTGCATGGGTGAAAAATGGATGGAAAGAAAATGATTTTCAGGAAAAGTAATTGCCTAAAAATATTTTACAGGAAATTTTTAATTAAGTGTGTTTGATTGGTATAATTTTCCACCCGGAAAATTTTTAAATTTTGTATTCGTTTGACTTTATTTTACATGAAAATTGTCCATTAAAGTGATATTTTTTCCACAATTTGTTATGAAATTTGTTTCCATTGTCAAAAGGTTAAAAAAAAAAAAAAAGGAAAAAATTCCTAAAAAATCATTTTTTTTTATCAAAGTTTAGTGTTCGTTCGACTTTATTTTACATGAAAATTGTCCATTAAAGTGAATTTTTTTTTTTTACAATTGGTTATGATATTTGTTTCTATTGCAAAAAATAAAAAAATAATTTCCCACAAAAAATGTGGGAAAAAATTTTCCCCAAAAACCCGGAAAATAGGTGGGGAAGGAAAACATTTTCCGTGGAAAATTTCGTCTATCAAACAGTCAAAAAAGTGAAAAATGAAAAATATTTTCCTAACTCCATAGAAAATTCCGCCAATCAAATGGAGCCTAAATGTATTTGGACTATATAAATAGAGGGATCTATAATTATGGATGCAATCAAGAAGAATAATCTCCCGTGATTATAGAGAATATGATCAACCGACACTATGGGTGCGTTTGATTGTAAGGGTGGAAAATGGGTGGAAAGAAAATATTTTACAGGAAAAAGATTTTCCTAAAAATTGTTTTCCAGGGAATTGTTAATTAAGTGTGTTTGATTGGTATAATTTTCCGCTAGAAAAATTTTAAAATTTTCTATTCGTTTGGCTTTATTTTACATGAAAATTGTCTATTAAAGTGTTTTTTTTTTTACAATTGGTTATAAAATTTGTTTCCATTGACAAAAAGTAAAAAAAAAAAAAAAAAAATTTCCTAAAAAATCATTTTTTTTT
>CAIGRT010124154.1:0-10857 GCA_903798405.1 Fraxinus platypoda | reverse complement strand
CATTTAATTAGCCCCCGTTTGGCCCCTATTTTTCGAAATTATAATTTTTGAAATAATATTTGTTTGGAGAATGTGTGGATAAAAAAGAAGGAAAAGTTTTTTATTTACATGTAATATTATGTAATGGAAGATTGTGTGGTTGCAAATAAGAGAGAGAAAAACAAATTTTTGAAATAATGAAGACCAAACGGAGGCTTAGTAGCATGAAGAGTTTATATATGTTATTAGCTTCTTGGCCCACCCACATTTTTGCTTCCTCCCCTCCAGATCATTCCAAATCCAGTTATTATCTATCTAGAATGATAACCACAAGACAGAAATAATGTAAAACTCTTTTCATTAAGGTCAACTTCTCGAGGTGTGAGGTTCCTGGCAAAAATCATTGATCCATTCAAGGAACACAAAAACATGTACATCTTTCAAAATCTACAATTATTAGGGATAGATACCAATAACTACATTACAACTAAGAAGTATCGATACTTGTAAACTCATTACGTACCCGTATCCGATATGTATCCAAGCTTGGATACTCTTCGATGGCCTCCGATATGCACCGGATATATTTTTTATTTATTTTATATATTTTTAAAATTTTTGATACGTATCGGATACGTATTTTTCAATTATTTTCAATATATATTCGATACGATAGCTAAAACACATGAAGAAGAGTGATATTTATTTTAAACTCTTTTAAAACTCATGGTGATTGACTACTTTATTGAATATTAATAATATTTATTGAAAATACACCATTAGAGTTTTAAATTAATTAACGACTAGACTTTTATTGGGAATACACAATATTATTTAATCTTTTAATACATATGAAACCGTGTTAATATTTGACAAATATATTTTTATTATTAGAAATAGATAGTAACTATCCCTTGTTTCGTGGGGATTAAAATCAAATTTTTAATATATTTTAATAAAAATTTATGAAATGTATGGTTAAAAAGTTGTGGAATTCATAAAATATATGGTTAAAATTAGTTATTGACTTTGACTAAAATCTGAATTTTAATCCGTACCAAACAGGGCCTAGTACTAAATAACTGGAGTATGTACTCTTCATGTACTTTATGAGAAAGAATAAAATAACTCCACAACGAACTGAAAAATTGGTTTTCATTCATAGCAATCTGCGTCTTTTATCAAGAAAATTAGATCTCTATTCAAAAAGATAATCCAAAATGTGGGACATTGTCGGAGACTCATTTGATACTCTTGAAGGTGTTAGATTGCTTGATGTTTCTAATCTAGCTTAGATGAGATAGATTTAAAGAGTTATTTTTAATGATAATGAGGAAGTTGATGTTGAAGAAATGAAGTTGGGATAATTAAGGATTAAGATAAAATGTTTTAATATTTTATTTTATTTTTATATTATGCCTTTGTTTTAATATTTTCTATCTTAACGAAATTAGGTAGAATTATATAACACGTATCCTAATTTTTTTTAAAAAGCTATATCGACGTACCCATATCATATCGTATTCAAATTATATGTCCGTATCCATGCTTCTTAGCATTACAGATCTCAACAAATCAGGGATGGGATATTATTAAGATGAAACTTCTTTGTAGATAGAGTATTAGCAACAAAAAAGTGTAGACCAAGTCCACGAATAATAAGAAGGAAATCAAGTCTATTAACAGAAAATGAAACAAAACAATATGAAAGACTGTTATGTGCCCCAATTCTAATATCTCAAAGCTTATTTTTTTCACAGTAAATTGTGACCAAAATTAAACCATTGCATACATCAAGATCAAATGAGGGCTGATATAATATAATAAAAAATTTCATATAACTTAGCATTTAGCCGTAACAATGAGTAAATCAAGACTGACCAATGATATAGAAATAAGAGTCTATTAAAGTCTTAAAAGTACACAAAAGAAAAATCAAGGGGAGACCATTACCCATACCAAATCAGATACACAGAAGTTTTATATAGATGGATGACATTGTATTTTAAAAGAAAATAAATTTAAATCCAGTATCAATGCATATATCAAGATTAATAATACCCATAAAAAATGTTGCGTCATAGAAGCATCATGGCACGGAATGATTACATGCCCATAAGAAACAGGGAGGAGATTGAATGATACTGTGCTTCTGTTTGAAAATTTTAATCTCCATATGCATAAAGGTTTAATGGCATACAAAGTGGTATTGCTTTGTTTTAGAAATTGCTGAACAGCATGGCTTCTTAGAGATTAGTCAAATAATATGAAAAGATTGAATTCTTACAGTGGATATATAGATTGAATTTGCACATCAGCAGGAAACAACTTGCACTCTTCAGTAAATATTTGAGCTTGTTTCTCAGCTATGGCATCTATTAATTGTATGTCTCTTGCCACCTGCTCGTCAACACTGGAAAACAAAAGATCGAATGAATTAACTATGAGAACCAGATTGAAAAGTGAACCAAGTCAGATGCTAGAGGCATCCACATATTATCAACTTCTGCCATGTTTGGCTAAGCTATTTCTACAAATAAAACCAATATTTTAGTTTTATTCTGTAGCAATAAGCTCAGTCAAACATGCTATTTATATTAAGTACAAAACAAACTCACCTCCATTCAGGATTGTCAGCATAGATGCTTGCCTCTACAAGATCGACAATAAGACGAAGCATTTCGGTGCGATCTTCATAGCTTCCTCGTCCCTGCGTAAAAAATGTAGATTGTGCTCATTAATGTGAAAATGCTTTAACATCATACTCTCAGACTCATGCAGACTTTCAATAATATCCATATAGCTAGCTATCAAACTCGTGGATGCAAATTCTTGTAAATCAAGAAAAGAGAAAAAAATGTATACTATTTCTGCTCCGGTTCCTGGTCCAACCAACAGAAAGACTAGTGAAGAGATCAGTTTTCATTACTGCTATAAATATCATATTTCCTAAACTTAAAAAAATTGGTCTTAGCATCTTTTTGAAATTCAATAGAGAAAATACCCATTTAATGGAAAACCTGAATACTAGCAAGAACACCACCTAAGAGATGACAAGAAGCAAGTACAGAATCCTTACTCTCCTACATGTTATTTACACTTTTTTACTCAATCCAGAATCATCCTCAGCAAATTTCTGAAATAATTATCACTAAAGTCGCTCAATTTTTTATCGATTTCGGCCAACAGGAGGCAATCCCAGTGCTTTATAGTTAAAAACTGAAGATGAGATTGAATAATATTTTGCTTGCTTTGCTCATTCATCCACCCGGTTTATATACACAACTAAGCTATACATACAATGAACATTCTAGAAATGAATTTCCAGGTGGCTAACTGATTTTGCAATCCATTCCTGAAAATCAGGAAGTGCACCAGCTAGTGGAATATTGTTATTCAGTTGAATTGCAGTCTTTCATGTTGGTGGAAGCATTCTAACACCCCCCCAACCCCAACCCCAACCCTCCTCAAGGTGGAGTGTGTTTCTACCACTCTAAGCTTGTCTCTAAGGAACTGGAACCTTGAATGAGAAATTGTTTTGGTTAACAAGTCCGCTTTTTGGTCTGAAGATGGCACATACTGTATTTTCAGCTCTCCTCCAAGTACTTTATCCCTTACAAAATGAACATCTAGCTCTATATGTTTAGTACGAGCATGATAAACTGGATTTGAAGCCAATGCACTTGCACTTAGGTTATCACACCAAATGGTTGGAACTGATCTCTGTGGTATTCCCAACTTGCTCATTAAGGACTGAATCCAAGTAATTTCTAAAGTACAATGAGCTAAAGCCCTGTACTCATCTTCTATGCTTGACCTGGCCACCACATGCTGTTTCTTAGAGCACCAAGACACCAAATTATCTCCAATGTACACACAATAACCTGCAGTGGACCTCCTGTTGTCGTCTGGACAAGATGTCCAATTAGAATCAGCAAATGCAGTGATATCAAGACTGTCACTCTTTTGAATAGCAATGCCATGATTTAGTGTACCCTTTAGATACCTAAACACTCTCTTGAGTACCTTCCAATGAGCATTTGTTGGTGTTTGAAGGAATTGACTCAACCTATTCACAAAGTATGTGATATCTGATCTTGTGTGAACCAGATATTGGAGGCCACCAATTGCACTTCTGTACAAGATTGGATCTTTCATTGCTTGCCCCTCAGAATTAGAAATTAGCTTGCCTACTGCCATAGGTGTTAAGCTTGGTTTCAAGTTTTCATAGCCAAACCTTTTGAGTAAGTCCATAGCATATCTCATTTGAGTCAAGTATAAGCTAGTTGTATCTCTATGTACTTCAATTCCCAGGAACTGCATGAGACTCCCCATGTCCTTAAGTGCAAAGCTNTCAATTCCCAGGAACTGCATGAGACTCCCCATGTCCTTAAGTGCAAAGCTAGTGTTCAACTTACCAATAAACTCTTGCAATTGTTGGCTATTATTAGCTGTTATTACTATATCATCTACGTACATTAGTGCAAATAGCACATCCTTTTCACTTGCAAGGAAGAATAGAGAGTTATCTGCCCTAGACCGTCTAAAGTTCCATTCCAACAAGGTACTCTTCAGCCTATCATGCCAGGCTCTTGGGGCTTCCCTCAAACCATATAGGGCCTTTTTCAACTTGCACACAAAGCCTGGATGTTTCTCATCTACGAATCCATGTGGCTGGTTCATATAAACTGTCTCATTCAGATTGTCATTCAGGAAGGCATTAATTATATCAACTTGTTTAATCTCCCAATCCTTAGATACAGCAAACGTTAGGATGATTTTCAAGGTTGAAGCTTTAACAACGGGACTGAATGTTTCACTGAAATCTATTCCAGGAGTTTGAAGGAAACCTTTGGCAACTAATCTGGCTTTATGCCTTTGCACTCTCCCTTCTGAATCATACTTCAACCTAAATACCAATTTGTTGCCAATTACCTTCATTCCAGCCTTAGGTGGTACCAATGCCCATGTTTCATTCTTCATTAAGGCATTATATTCTTCTTGCATAGCTTTCTTCCAACTGTTACTTAACAATGCTTCATCAGCAGTAACTGGTTCTGTTTCTGCTAATTCATCTATTGCTAGATTTGCATAGAATTTTGGTTTGAAGATTCCAGCCTTGCTTCTAGTAATCATCTGATGTCCAGTATTCTGAGTTACATTTTCACCCTGCAAGTTTACTTCATCTGCTACATTCTGAGTATCATGTCTACCTTGTTGGATTCAACTATCTTATGACCAACTAATGCTTCCTGATTTATCTCATCATCATGGTGTTCTATCTGCACTTCACCTTCAATATCAGTTCCCACTTCTCTGTCAAAGAAGTCTGTTGCAGGTGGAGCCTCGTGTTGAGTTGTATCAATTGCATTTTAAGAGATAGTTCTATGACTGAACTCAACAAAAGGAAGGAGACTCATCACAGTTTCACAAGTTTGTGGCTGGGCTCGCTTGTTTATGAAACCCGTTTTGAATGGAAAAGTTTAATGGAGCTGGTCCCCAGTTTGCGTGAACAAGGTCTTAAGGGATTTGATGCATGTGATAAGGATGAATTAAATAGTAGAGCGTGAAACTTGCCAAATTTACACGATTCACAGAAGGTAGGAATTTCATTAGCTTTGACGACTTTATTACATGACTTAAGAACTTGACTCATCACATGGTTTGAAGGATGACCTAGCCTTCTATGCCAAATATCAAGTTCAACTTGGGTCGACTGATCACTACTAGAACTGATTGTGAGGCAGTAGGAATTATTTTGGTGGTTTGACTCTATAGCAGTGTTTTCTGGTTTGTAATTTTGCAGCCTCAACTGATACAACCCATAATTAAGCGTTCCTTGCAGCAGAATCCTCTTTGTTTGGAGATCCTTGACAACACAACAATCAGAGAAAAATTCCATGAATACAGTGTTATCACTGGTGAGTTGAGAGACACCGACTAAATTCCTATTAATTGAGGGTACATGCAACAATTTATCGAGTGCAAGTGGCCTATCATTTATTGTAGGAATCTTTCCATTCCCAACATGTGCAATATGTAACAAATTTCCATCACCAACCAACAGTTTTTCCTTACCCTCATATTTTTTCACAGTATGAAAGTTACCTTTGTCAGCTGTTACATGATTACTTGCACCAGAGTCTATAAACCAGGCTGGATCTTCAAAAATCCTAGGTGAAGCTACATACGCTGAAGGTGCTGAGCTGACATTTTATTGCCCTGGATTGCTTGGTCTGCTTCCCATGTATCTTTCATCATATCTATTGAAACACCAGCTTGCAGAATGGTTGTTAAGTCCATAGATTTGACATGGTCCACTGTTTTCGTTTTGCCTGCCAGCTGAAACTCTGCCTCTTCTCCTTGCTCTGCCTCTGAAGTTCAGTGATCTACCATTGTTAACTCCTCTAAAACCTCTACCAGCAACTGAACTAGTTCTATGTGCCAATTGAACACTTGGCTCACTAACACTCATTGATGTAAAGTTATTCTTGACTTGATTCAAATGTTCAAGTCGACTCTCAAATGTCATGAGCACATATGATAACTCATACCAGGATATATTATCCCTACTATTGATTTGTACGACTATGGGTGTGTATTCTTCATCCAACCCTGATAGAACTTGTGTTATGAGATCATTGTGATCAATAATTTTTCCAGCTATTTCTAGATTGTCAGCCAACTGTTTGATGGTAGTGAAGTACTGATCCATAGACATAGACCCTTTCCTGGTCCTTTGCAGTTCTCCAATGAGGAACATAATTCTTGACTTGTTCAGTATTCCGAAACTTTCTTCCACTGCAGTCCACAACTTGCTCGAACTGGTGCAACTCATAACTTTCATTGTTATTTCTGGAGTCATAGATGAGTATAACCATCCCATTAGAAGTTGATCAGTTGAAGTCCACTTATTATACTCAAGAGTTCTGAGTCATCTCCACTGCTTCTCCCCGACCAACAGTAGTTTGTTAGCTAGAAACTCCGGTGGACACTCATTTGTCCCCAGCAAGTATCCTTCTAATTTATGCCATTTGATTATGGGCATGATCTTATTTTTCCATAACAGAAAGTCGTTCCTATCGAGTTTTACTGATGGCGTTTGGGTAAGATTCATTCCAAATGGTGAACACTGATTAGCAGCAACCTGGGTGACAGGTGTTTGGGTGAGATTCATTCCAAATGGTGAGCTCTGATTAGCAGCAACCTGGGTGACTGGTGCTGTGTTGAACTCAGTTGGACTTGTGCGATTACCGGATCCGGTGTTAGCCATTTTGGCTCTGATACCAAGTTAAAAACTGAAGATGAGATTGAATAATATTTTGCTTGATTTGCTCATTCATCCACCATGTTTATATACACAACTAAGCTATACATACAATGAACATTCTAGAAATGAATTTCCAGGTGGCTAACTGATTTTGCAATCCATTCCTGAAAATCAGGAAGTGCACCAGCTAGTGGAATATTGTTATTCAGTTGAATTTCTGTCTTTCATGTTGGTGGAAGCATTCTAACATTTATCCAGTGGAATCTTAAATCCTTTGCACACCCTTGTGGACAAAGAAAATACGATTGAAACTGAAGTGTGATGTCAGAGCAAACTAACGAAGAGGATGAAAGGAAATGAAAAACAAAGAAAAGCCTTTACAGGTGGAGATTCAGCAGTAAAACTCAACAACTTGGAAATTAAAACTTTTTCGAGAATTTGCAAAGGCTATAATACTTGAAGCAGCAACATTGATGTTATCACATCAAATTTTGGTGTGTGTGTGGGGGGGGCCAAGTGGAAGTCTTTGATCGAACCAAAATCAAAAGCTTTCTGATTGTACAAATCTACGAAATTGAAAAGTTATTGTTCGAATATTGAATTTCATCTTGAGTTGGTGCAGCACATTCATAGTTGTACAAAGAAACATGTCACCAAAAAACATTCTATTGGATTTGGTGGGAAAAGGAGGAAAGTAAAGGATGAATTTACATCTTCATTTTGATAAGTGGAAGGAAAATGAAAGGGATGCTCAACAAATTTTACATTGGTTCATTTTTGTAATGCAGTTATTTGGCAGCATTTTCTCCCTTTCCCTCACAATTTTTTTTTCTCTTTCCATCCCTTGCCTTCCCCTCAAACACAATGGATTATAAAGGAAACACATCAGGAGGCAAAATAAAAATCACATTCAAACTCACTTGGATGGCTTCTGTGTCTATGGTAGTGGTAATACCCAGAAATTTCGCAATCTCCGCCAAATCTACAAGATTTTCATTCAAATGTTAAACGCCTGTGTTCAAAGCCTCAGAGCACAAAATCTAACTGGAAAAAATAATAAATGTCACAGCAAAATTTCAATATGCAATTGAAAAAAAAAAAAAGCATATATCGCTACTTTCGAAGGAAATCAGCTTTTACTGCTAGTGATCGTCAAAAAATAGATAAATCAAATAGGAATTACAAAAGAAATGCATAAATAGAAACAAAATGCAAGAGGGTTCAAAACGGGATTGAGAAGAAGTAATACATTGAATGCGGGAGGTTTCCTCGTCACGATCCACTCCATCCCCTTGTAGATTTTGCTGTGAAAACGGGGATTTATCACCCAATAATCTGCAAAATTTACAAAATATTTAGAAAACAGGAATGTAATTCATTGCACACTCGATATATAAATGAAAAAACACGGAGAAATGGGTGAATTTATACTTGAAGAATAGCCATTCAAGAAGGGCATAGCGTTCCATGCCGGCAAAGAGGAGGGATTGGGCAGGGGCATTGGATCTTGGGTAATTCAGCATCGCTAATTTCCTCTGTACTTCTTCCATTTGCTTTGCTGCCATTTCCAAAACTTTCCGCTCAATAATATATGATTCTCACCTATGAAATTCTATGCACATACTGAATTCAGAGTGTTCCTGATTAATGATGGTTGTCAATTAGTAGTATCCAGAATTAGGTTAATTTCACTTCTTGTTGCAGGTTTATCAGTATGAAACTCCCCCATTAAAAATGTTATTTTTTTCTCAAAAATAAATTTTGGAATGGCAATTTTTTGAGTATGGAAAAGTTTCGAATTCACTCACGTACAAAATATATTATCGTGAAAATTTGTGATTCAAAATGAGTTTTAGAAAGGCAAAAAAAAAGTTTTTAAAGAATGGTATACAAATAGGACCAGTGGATCTATTTCTATTAACCACCACCTCAATCCTCCAAAACATGTCGATTCTATTTGGATTTTGAGTGATTCATTGACTATCTAGTCCTTAATCACCAACCAAACTGGTCTTATGTCCGAATTACCGGAAAGTGGACCCACGGTCTCTCGTATGCAAGTATAGTCGTAAGCTTCCCCCCAGAGTATATCACGCGTTCATCTTGCTATTTGTGCTTGTGGACCCATGTGTTTAGGAGGTTGTCGAGGGGTCAGACGGGTGATTTCTCACGTGTGATATCAGAGCGGAATCCTTCGAATGGTGCATTGTTAGTTGCGGGAGACCAATGATGTGCGATCCTACAAAAATAGTTTGGGGATCGTCGAAGACGTGACAAAGCCACGAGATATGTGGCAAAGTGAGCTAGCAAGCAAGCAGAATTGGTGAGGAAAAGCGTTTGGGAATGTTGGAAGATAAAGGCGTGTGTTCTATGATTGAGCCGATCTACATATACTTTTGTTTCGAAGAGCGTGATATGCATTGCAGAGGAAATCATAAAAAGGGGTAATTTGTATGTTTGCTTTGACATCCGCTATGATGCTACAGTAGGGAGTCGTCCATTCATGGAACTAATGCATGGTGCGCACGTTTAAGGTTAATATCGAAGGCAGTATGTACAAATTACTTTGGTAAGAGGAACGGGGTTGTAGATTCCTATTCATTCGGGGGATGGAGTCGTAATTGTTGGAGAATTTTCATACCCATCAGCGTGGAGGTGAATGTAATGAGGTGTTACACAAAGATGTGAGGCAATCCGCTACGAGGGCTTTAGCAGAGTGATGGGAGAGCTTATCACAGACATGGCAAACTCCCCTACCCATGTGACACGTCAAGAATGTTAGTAGCTGATTTATGATTGAATTATCAAAATGTGCATTGACAATTTCTCATATGCAGATATGGTTGCAAGCTTCTTATCATAGTATATCGTGAGTTGTCTTGCTATTTGTGCTGGTCGGCCCATGTATTTGGAAGGCTGCCCTAGAGGATCGTGGGACCCCGAAGGTTGGACAAACGATCCGTTAGTAATTAATATTGAAACTGAATTGAAGTTTAAGGATTTCTTTCCATTGGTGTTTTTGTATTCTAATTTTTTTTTCTAACAAAAAGGGGACGGTAAAAGATGCTTTAAAAGCTAAGAATTAGTGTTCTTGGAAAACTAAAGAAATGTAAACATGGGCGAATTCTTTTATATAGATTTTTTACTAGCATCCGATAAGAAAAATAGTATTGGGATATATGTCCAAATTAATTATTCAACATTATATTTTGAATAAATAAATATTAATTTATGTATTTAATTATTTGTAGAAAGGTATTTAATATTTGAGCAAATAAGAAAATGTATCGTGATAACGGATATTATTATAAATTGAGTACTTAAGGTTTTAAAGTACAGATAGATTCAATTTCTAGAGCAATCAAAAATAATTATTCGCGACCAATAAGTAAAGTCAGACACTTTGTTTTGATAGGGTCATATTATGTTTATTAAAGTTTATCTAGACTATGATAATAATTATTAGTGAAAATTCACAACTCAGGTATTAAGGCCCCGTTCTCTTTGTCGTTTTCGGGCCGTTTTCTATTTTCAGTTTTCCAAAACAATGAAAACGCGTTCTCTTTCCTATTTTCGAAAACTTGTTTTGGAAAATGAAAAAAATGTTT
>CAIGRT010124148.1:0-19337 GCA_903798405.1 Fraxinus platypoda | reverse complement strand
GAGAACAAAACCATAATTTATGTGGCTTGAAGATCTTGTGTTACTTTTGGACAATATATAGAGCTACTAGCTATTTCTGTAACCACCTTTTTTCTCTTGTATTTCTCGTGTTGGAATTTGGACATAAGATAGTAGTCACTGGTCACGAAATATTGCATTCTAACATGCCTATGATGTCATAGTTACTGGTGCTAGTGAAATAATCTGTATTCTGGCGGCTGTCTGTCTCAGTTAGAAAAACTACAATAAATTATCGTGTATTGGAACTCCATAGACGTATTTCTGACAAGCACAGACTGCACTTCTGAAAGGAGATTTATTATCCCTATTGATTTCTTATCATAGTTCCTTATTCCTCAAGGTAAAAACAATGGCCTAGGTACTTCTGCAGCTAAGCTAGGTTAAACGAGTGGTCAACTTGCACCAATTCAAGATATTTCTGAATCTTCTTAAAGATCATAGTAAAAAAAAAACTAAAAAAATAGCAGTTATCCCAATGGACCTATCTATCAAGATTCTACATCATTTGAAGCCTTGCTTTTTTTATATTGCACATTGAAAACTTACAGAATGACACCTGGTTCGAAGCTCTGGTCTTGTGGCTCAATCTCCTTTTCTATACAACTGATCCAAATTTATGGTGGAAATGACTCTTAACAGATATTGCTTTGATTTGTATCCTTGGCTAGTTCTGTTTACATGAAATGTTGATCTCAAATGGGTCTTAATTTGGTTCATATTTGCATGGCTTTTCATATCGTGGATCACACCCCTCCCTGTGAGGCTTCCTTATTTTACTGCTTTTGCTTGTTTCAGGTATGCAGAGGGGTAGACAGAGCAGATATATACAGTATTGCCCTATCTCCAAATGTTCAGTGGTTTCGAGTGACAAAGGCACTGTCCACATATTCAGTCTCCGAGTGGGGGTAGTTGGTGATGGCCCGTCAACTGCATTATATCATCAACGTTCTTCAAACTCTCTTGATGGTCTCCTCTTGCCAAACACTGGAGCTAATCCCAGCTCATCTCTGTCTTTCCTGAAGGTGAAATATGCATTTGACATATTAAACTTATTGTTTCTTTAAATGACTATTTGCTTTGACTCGAGCTTGATGGTAAGTGGTGCTTCCTGATTAGCTTGACTCGAAATGATGATTTTACATAAACTTGAGCCTTCTACGGCTGTGACCCAAATATTGTTTTTAACTAGTCTATTGCCAAAGAAATGTGATTGCTTTATGTAAAATTCTGCTTTGGTCTATTAATTTGAGGCATTTAGCATAATTTTAAGCTGAAAGATTTATTACTCTGGCGCTTTTGGAACTTCTCCAGGGGTCTTGCCTACCTAAATATTTCAGCTCAGAATGGTCATTTGCTCAGTTTCACTTGCCAGAATGTACCCGATTCATGACAGCATTTGGTTCTCAGAATTCAGTCATTATTGTGGGCATGGATGGGAGGTAAGGAGCACTTTGTCGTCATCTTTCATTTTTCGTTACAGTAGTTTGACATTTCTAACTTTAGCTTTGCATTTATATCTGAATGTTCCAAGAGTCGAACATTGAAATATTATTTGACAAATTTCCGACTATTTGGCATCAGCGATGTTCTTTGTCAGCAGTGTCCTTGAAGTTCATCATATCCACTGATCTCATTGTGTTCCTTTCTTTTCCTGATTAGCAGTTTTTACAGGTGCAGCTTCGATCCAGTGAATGGAGGGCCGATGGTGCAGCAAGAACATATTCGCTTTCTGAAAACCGAAACTAGACCTAGACAGGGTTATCTTTATGTCATGCGTTCCTTTTTCTGTACAAATGTGCTGAGAATCCTGTAAATGTACATATAATGCAACGTCTCAATTCAACAGGTAATCTGTTGTGATCTTGTAATTGTCAAT
Source organism: Fraxinus platypoda (assembly GCA_903798405.1). Taxonomy (NCBI): domain Eukaryota; kingdom Viridiplantae; phylum Streptophyta; class Magnoliopsida; order Lamiales; family Oleaceae; genus Fraxinus; species Fraxinus platypoda. The sequence goes on along the minus strand of CAIGRT010124148.1, from coordinate 17,440 downwards.
GACAAACTTTTACCTTCATTGGTGACACTGTTGATGAAAGTGTGCGACTCTGAAATTAGATTTTTAGTAGATTTTGATGAAAGTTAATGAAATGCGTGATTAAAAAGTTATGAGTCCTATAAAATATATGGTTGAAATTAATTGTTGTCTTTGACTTGGAGTAAAATCTCCGCCAAATAGGGGCTTTACTATATAAACCATATCAAGTTTTATGTATACACTTCGTATCTTTATTGAAGAATAAATTGCACAAATGGTCCCTAACCTTTGCTTGCTTGGTGGAAACATGACCTACCTTTTTAATCTTGACATTGACATCTTCATATCCACCTTTTCCTTGTGGCGAAGGCCCTTATCGTCACCCACCGTCTCCTTTGTCAGACAAATAGGGCGGAGTGATGCTAATTGTAACTTTACATATTTAACACTTCGCACGATATCAAATCACTTTTAACAAAAACAACTTTAATCCAATCATTAAAAAATTGTCACCTATTTAGGATGTAAAGCAAAGTGTAAAACATGATGTATAAGTAGTTTAATTCAATGGGGACATGCCCTTCACTTAGCTTAATTCATAAAGGTATAATAGTCCTTGCACAGTATTTTCAATTTGTCATTCATCTTAAATTTAGGAAGAAATAGGAAAATGAAAAAAGAAAACATAATTCATCTTCTATCACTCAAAAAAGATCAACTATTTTTTTTTAGGGCGTGTTCGGTAGAAATTAAAATTGAAAAACTAGTCATTATTGTTGACTTTTATTAGACGAGTGGGATCCAATAACGACTATATTTTCAATTTTAATTGGATTTTAAGTTCTACCGAACAAGCTCTTAATTGAAAAATGACTTGTAACACTCAAATAAACGAAACGAAATATGACAAAAGTGACTATCTTCACACGAGAAGGTTCGTATGAGGATTTCAGTGTCCTTTGAAGAGGAATATTATGTAGTGGTGTTTAACATCATGTTAAAAATCAATACATATATCCTTATATTTAATTGAATTAATCATTTTATATCACTTATATTGATACCTAGATTTATGTTAAATACCAATGCCATTGAATGGAATTATTCTCCTTTCAATCATTAAACCATCAGTAATATCATTTTTAAATCTTAGGGTAAAGAATGACTATAATTGGACGTGATGACTTGTATCTAATTTATGTTTTTCACACTAATATTACAAAATCTTTGGCACAATGCACATTAATTAGTATCAATGAATCTATCAATTTCGAGGTGTAGTGTCTAATGAACCATTAATCTCCAAGCGTGATAGAGGGACTTTTTTAATATCAATTGAGCTAACTTTGGAGAGTAATTTCCATTTAGTCATCCATTTTAGGATGTCAATTGCCAAATTTCGTATTTTTGGGGGTGCAAAAGGAGAAATAAACAAACTTTAGGGGTACAAATTGCCAATACTCTTTCTTCCTGCCTTGTAATTGGATTAAAATTGTTCAGCTTGTCTTGTTTTCCATTCATTTCAACTCCCACAAATTTCAGTATTCAATTTATTTACTTATTATACGAATTTATATCCTAGATTCTTTGAGGAGCAGATAATGCATTTGTGTATTTCTGGAGTTTATGATCACAAGTTCGTTTTTCTTAGCCTCCCAAAATTACAAAAAATTGTTGGGCTGCAATCTGAAGCTAACAAGAGCAGAAAATGGAACAATTCTTCCTTTTCTTGTAGTTTCAATGTCAAGAAACCCATTTCAAAGCTGGATTTTCTTGCCAAAGCTGCATCTGCTTCTTCCTCTTCTTCCCTAAGTGGCTCTTGCGCCGAATTGAATGGTAACAATTTCATAAATTTCAAAGGCCTCTATCTTGTTATCTTTTGTTAGATTCTGCTACTTTCTGTTGACATGTATGTGAATTATTTATAACCTATATGTAAAGGAATAGACAGAAATATGAAGAGCTAAGCAAGATTCTGTATTCTGGGCTTATGGGTTGGGGGGTATGGGGGTTTTAGCCATTCATAAAAATCCTTTATACTGTTCTTATTTAAGAATTTTATTGGGCTGGTTCATTTTAAGATTTTCTGTATTTTGCTTCTAAAATTTTCCCCTCATTCTTTGGGCAGCTTTTCAGCGTTCTTGATAATTTTAGTTGGTCTAAACGGACTATTTGCTGTTTTCCTTCAAATTTTCACTATAGACTTGACAGATTGTTTTCTTTTGACTGCTGATCACCATATATTAATTTTTGGTATCCTGTTGAAATAATTGTTACTGATTGCCTGAGAATGAAATGCATAATCTTTGTAAAAAGGATGGAAGAGGAAATGATGTTGTTGAAAGTTATGAATCTTACCAGCTCTATCTGAGAGTAATGTATGAGAGTTTCTCCAAACAACTATGAAACCCTGGACTCATTTTCTTTCACTAATTTTGCGTTATCTGGAGATTTGGATGGTTTATACAATCTTTCATTGATTTTCTCAGAGCAAGTCCTGGTCGAACAGAAGAAAAAAACACAAGGAATAGCAGGCATAGATCAGGACGAATTACAAGATCCAACTCATCTAGCTGATCCTGACAGTTTCTTTTGTGAGTTCAATGGGGTACAACTACACCACAAGATTTGTGATGCAGTAGAAGAAGCATCCAGTTCGCAATACCCTCACATTGCTAAAAGGGTTAACTTCCCTATGATCTTGTTACATGGCTTTGGAGCCTCTGTCTTTTCGTGGAATCGAGTTATGAAACCTTTAGCACAGGTCATTGGTTCAAAAGTTCTTGCATTTGATAGACCGGCATTTGGATTGACATCTAGGATAAATCCCGTTGAGCATTCATCTCCTGTTAGCCCAGATACCAGGACTTTAAATCCATATTCGATGATGTTTTCTGTGTTGGCAACTCTATACTTCATCGACTTTCTAAAAGCAGAGAAGGCCATCCTTATGGGGTAGGTACTATTTGTATCTTTGGTTTTGTTCTCATTCTTACTACAAAGAGAAAAAAATCTTGGTATCTCACTTGATGGTAAGCATGTTCTTAGATTTACTAACCTTTGCAAGATTTAGACTCCCCCACCACACCCACAATTGATATCGATATTTAAGCCAACCGTCATTTCTTTCCATGTATATGATTTTTGACAGTAATTCAGAAAAATATAAATGCTCAACATTCTTCTACGAAACACGTAAAATTATGGATAGATTTTAGCTTACTATTCATCTTATTCCCAATGAAAACATGAAGATCTATCCATTATTCTCGTTCTAGAGTGAAACTAATTGGATTGGTACCCTAGACCAATTGTACATTAGGATTTGTACTTGAGAGTCAAATATTATAAGATTACTAGTACAATCACTTGAAGTTGGTAATATTTGATGAACTCTTCTGGTTCTCCTCCTATCCTTTCTGAAAAGCCGAGCCCTGGTCTAACCCTGTTAAACTAATGGAATTCCAGGCACTCTGCTGGTTCCCTAGTAGCTGTAGATGCATATTTTGAGGCACCAGAACGGGTTGCTGCTCTAATCCTTGTTGCCCCTGCAATTCTCGCACCATTCACTGCACAGAAAGTTGTCAAAGAAAAGCATGGTGGCAGAGACAAACAGATCCAAGAGAGCAGCTTGGATTTAAATAACCCTGAGAATCTATTTTTCAGATTTTGTAGCCTTTTGTCAAAGTTAACTAAATATGTTGCGGAGGCAATAGTGCGCATGGTGAAAGGGATGGGAGAAATGATAAACTCTCTGTATAAGAAAGCTTTATCGACAATTCTGCGCTCTGCATTTGGTGTGACGGTGGTAATGAATTTTATTTTTGTTCAATTCCCAGATTTGCTAGGTTTAAATTATTTGAATCTTCACTGACTTGAAGCACTGTTTACTGGTCGAGAATATTCTTGATGGCTCTGTAAATTTCCTAAAACATCATTCTCTTGGCTAAATCTTGCATATACTGAGTTCATATCATGCTTCAATTTTGGCGTATGTGTCATGCTTTAATTTTGGCATATGTATATTAACTATTATGCTTTCCTGCTTCGTGGTTTCAGGTAAGGATGATAATTGATAAATTTGGTATACCTGCCATCCGGAATGCATGGTATGATTCAAATCAAATTTCTGATCATACTTTACAAGGCTATACAAAGGTGATTTCTCTTAAAGCATTTTCTTTGCTGTCTCTTTACTTTGGAATGTATGATGTGTCGTGGTTGTTCAACATGCTAAAATTATTTTGAAATTTTCAGCCACTGAAGGTCAAGGGCTGGGATAAGGCTCTTGTGGAATACACTGTGGCATTGCTAACAGATTCTGCATCTAAACTGAAGCCACCACTAGCAGAAAGGCTGAGCAAAATCTCATGTCCAGGTAGGTTATAAATAACTTTCAATCTTTTGTACTATTGAAATTGTGCACTTGAAAAGAAAATAAAGACAAGAATTTTAATATGATTTCGCAAAAGAAAATTCACAAAGAAAAAAGTCTTGTTGAGGTGAGGGTGTTGATGGATGAGCTAATTGTGTGCTTTAGTTTTGTAACAAATGCATGTACCTGGTGCATTACTTTTAAGTTATATATTTTAATCACTTTCAAACCTTAATTAAACAGCCTTCTATATGAATGCATAGAATCTAATTATGGTGATTCGCTTAATGAACCAGTTCTCATTGTCACGGGGGATACTGATCGACTTGTTCCCTCATGGAACTCTGAAAGACTTTCACGTGCCATTCCGGGGTCTTATCTTGAAATAATCAAGAATTGTGGTCACTTACCCCAAGAAGAAAAGGCAATCGAGTTTGTGTCTATTGTTGAAAAATTTCTGCAAAGAGTATTTGGCGCTGCAGAAGAGGCACACCTGCAAGCTGTAACTTGATATTGGTACAGATCAAATGTAACACAGTAGCAGGGCCATATAGGAATCTCAACCAAGATTGAAGATTTGAAATGAAGCTCATATATTGAGGGCTGCAAAGTTTCATCAAGGAACAAATTCCAGGCTTCCGGATTCAAACAGAATATCATCATTGAGGCTATAAAAACATCAATACGGTGGTATATGGAAATAAGTTTTTAATTATGCCTATCACTATTGCACACTTCTTTATATGTAAAATTACAAGAGTATATTCTTGTGATTTTTGTGTTTCTATCAGAAAGAAATGTTTCCAAAATTCACTTTTATATATTCTTGCTTATGAAATTACGTACAGAGCAAGTTTTCAACAAAAAAACATTCAAAGTTACGCCGCTGACACAGCATGAATGAATAATGATATAGCATTTCTAAAAAGGAGGATTAGCTGATATGGTAAGACTAGCATCTTGTAAGCCACCGGGAAAATCAAATCCTGACCTGAAATCATCACCGAATATCATAGCACCAGCTGCTAATGCTCCTGCTCCTACACCCATTGCGAAACCAGGTCCACCCCTTCCTGTTCCTGGTGGTCTTGTAGAAGATGGCATATTTACATAACTAGGCAGCAGATTATTTGTTCTTGGGAGGAATGTCGGTATGTAACCAGCATTAGAAGGTGGAGGCGGCGGCGGTGGAGTTTGAGGTGGTTGATAGCTAGGTCCACCAACTGGTGGATAGTTTGGTGGCTGGGAATAATTTTAGGAATTGGCATTGGAAGGGCATATTGGCTATTTGTCAGTGGAGGGCTTGCTAGTTGCTGAGGTTGTGTCTGCGGCAGTTGTGGCTGGTGATTTCCTCGGGGTTCATATGGACTAACCAGCTTAATGCCACCACTGTGATCCATGAGATTAGACTCTTCCTGCCCACCTGAAAAAACCTTAACAATCAATATCATGCATCTAGTGCTAAGAAAAATATAAGTTACTAGAAAGAATTACCTAGAGAAGATGGACTGGGATCTTTCCTTCCTCTGATATACGTATTGAGATCCCAACAAAGCCTTGAGGTTTGTTGGAGTTCTTTTTTCTCAGCTGAAAACTCCCTACTTCTTCAACAGGCTTTGGAACCTCAGAACTACTAATCTATGTGTCCATATATTCTTTCAAAACAGTAGTTACAGTTCCCAGGAGACTTTGCCTAAGAAAGATTGGCTCTCTACTGTAAACTTCAACATGAAGAGCCAAATCTTGAAAGTTTGGTTCAGAAGTGTCGACTGTAATTGAAAACTTAGTTCTCCAAACTAAATTGTTATTCCCTGAAGCATCAATCTCGGTGCAATACTGGTTGATAGGATCAATCCATCCAACTGCAAACCATTGTAACTTAAAAAGGGACGACGTCTGCCGGAGTCCACGGCTGGAAATTAAGCAGATCTCAACCCATATTTTCCCCTTCTCAGGCAACCTTCAGCTGTGTAATGAACAAGTAGTGGTAAAAGAATTTGTCCCATGTAAGGTCCTTTTCTTGATGATAAAGTCAATAAAGGAGATAAAAGATATCTCCTACTTAGCATAATATCAGAAGGCTACCTTGCTTTATACCGAGGAAATTATTTATTAACTGTGTAGTGTATAGAGAAGCTTTATCATCTTTTTCTAGAGAGAGACCCATGAGTGCATCACAGGTGGAAAGAAATCCAAGTGCAAAGAGTCAAAGTTTCACAATATAGACTAAACATTGCAACGAATAAATTTTAGCTTCGTTTTCTTTCTTAAGCTGTCCAATAATATGCAGTCCGCCATAACACACGTGCTAAAAGAGCATGTCTAATGAACAGTAAATTATCCACAAATTTGTGAATGAAACATTGCAAAGGTATTCACAAAGGCCTAACATTTTTACTGCCGTGTCTTTCACACTGGATTGTCTTGAAGGTGAAATCTGGATCACATCGAATTTCAAGATGAAATTTTGATCGGCCCAATACTCATGAAAGCACCATCTTCCATGTACCTCCAGTTTAGGAAAAGGTTGTTGCTCAGGGACGGAAACGATAGCAGCACAACATGGCATCATAATGAGGATTGGCAAACAGACTTAAGATTTTAAGAGTTTCTTGGAGGGGGGGACTAACAATTGCTTTCTACCAACGGATAATGTCTCCTCATCTATGGAATAGCTAGAATTCCTTGTGTACATCATTGTGGTCGATCCCAGTATATCATCTCCAAATCCACACGCTCTAAAGAATAACCTGTGGAGAATACAAAGATAAGAAGGCAAGACAAGAGAAATATTCATGCTTATTTGTTAAGCTAATGAATGATGATAAAGATGATAACTTCCAATGCGTATACATTTTACAAATTCAAGGCAATGCATGTAAATGGGAAACTGAAAACGAAATCATAGTCTACGAGACACATTGCTTTTAACTAGCTATCAGTTTTTTTGGTAGTCAAATTAGATTTTTAAATAAAGAATGAGGCAAAAACAGAGGATAAACAAGCATCCAACACCCAAAAGGTGCCCTGCATAGGTGAGTCGAAATCCCCCAGTAACTTAGTTAAACAATGCAGAAAAAAGCTAGGTCGGTCTGTCGGAATATAGTGCTCAACGACTCTATTAGTCATCTTACCAGTATCCTTTGGGAACAAAGAACTCAACTCGATGGGAGAATCAATCAATGGTCCCAGGTGACAAGCTATTGCCAGATAACTTCAAAGACGGAAAAAGGGGCTCTTATAAAAGGAGCTCAAGATGCACAAGATCTCGAGAATAACCCATAAGCATCAATCTGATACACATTTGTGTGCAAAGAACTTAGCTATGGCTTTCACACTCATTCCTAGAAAGGTTAAAAGTTTACCTTTCTTTATCGGAGCAGAGAGCAGCTATATCATATATGTCTCTGTTCGTCAGCATTCTATGACAGTAAGGGAAATTATCAGACACTAATAATGTTTGCGTATCAAATGCTGAAAGAAGCTACTACCAACCAGTTGTATACCTATAGATATGTTAGGCATGCAGTAGTGAACAAAATTGGAAACCCATTGAAGATATGTACTTATTTTTCTTTTTAATGCCATCCCGTCCATTTTACTAAACATGCCAATAATTGTTACTTTTTCTTGAAATTCCAACTTTAAATAGTAATATATTTAATCAATGAGACCAACCTAACAATTTTCTGAACTATCATTCGGCCAATTCCTCTACCTTGTAGAGCAGGAAGAACCTGCAAGACTGAAATGCTATTATATAAACTTGTACAGCAGATATATTTCTTGTCAAAAACTATCAACAGCAGAAGTAATAAAGCAAAGAAGCAGAATATAATCCTTCAAAACAAACATCACTCATAAGCATTACGCTATCTTGGCATTTACTGATGCATCTTCCTTTTAAATACCTTTTCTTGTTCTTTCTTTATTTTTTTTAGTGCGAAACGATGATATTCAGTAAAATGTTATCAGTACAATCTACAAGAACTTTATCACAAATTAAAACTAAAGAGGCTCCAATTCACAAGATCGACACAATCTCGGTAGAACAAGTCAAAAGAGGGAGAGTAGGTATAACTAACATGGCATGTTGTAGTTTTTAAGGATAAAATCTTCCAGCAATATACCAATGAACAATTGGTAGAAAAGGATCTACGTAGTTGACCTCAAATTTATTGACAAACAGCGATGTGACCTTTTTCCAAAAAAAAAAAACCATGACTATTAGCCTCACCAAATCCATCAGTGTTAATTTCTCCCCTTTCCCTCATATGTTTAATCAGAGCATTATATAGGACAGATTAAGACTGATTAAGATCAAAACCAAACTGACTGAGTTTTTAAAGCAATTGAGATCAATACAAGAGATTGTAATTATAATCGAAAGGGTTCTTCGAATTTCTAACCACGACATCATAGATAGAAGCTGTCAATCCAAAATCCGAAACAGCGCGACCAAACCCTATCAACTGCCCATTATCAGGCGTCACTGGCATCACTCTTTTGATCCAGTCTCCACCAATGCCCATCAAATTTGACACTTCCACTGGAGAAGACCGAGTTGTTACAAATTCGGGCTTTGTGAAGACCGAAACGACGACCGAGCTGTGGAAAATGGCGGTGCGGAGCTTGCCAGCATCAATGACCTCGACTCTGCCCGTGGCGTCCACGTTAGGAAAGCGGTGGCAGGAGTGGTTGCAGAAGGTGTAGAGGTCTTTTAGATGATGCAGATTCACGTGCGATGGATTAGTGGATATGAATATCGGTGGAGGTGGCGAAGGTCGTTCGATTTGGCCGGTTATTTTGAGCGGTGGTGGCAAAGAATGAATTTTGGAGGGAAAATAGCCACCGTGAGAGGCGGTTGCAACTGCCATTTTAGCCACCCTTTTCCCCTCCGCCACGAAAATTCCTTTTCTACTCTACTTTTTTTTTTATTCAATTTTCTTTTCAGTGGTTTTATTCTTTGTGAAAGATTTTTGTCATTTTCCACCTTTAACGAGGAAATGGATAAATTCTGTTCGCATTTTTAATTGTTATTTAAAGCCATAGGAAGAGATTTGTAGATTAGCCGAGTCGAAATTATTGACTTTCATTTTTTTATTAATATTTACCACGGTTTAATATATACACTTTGGATCATTGAATTTGAAATCTAGTGTCGTACTTTAAAATCGAGTTATCTTCATTTCCTCAACATATTTTAATAGTTTGACGTATATCATGAAAAGTATTTTCAATATTAAACGACCCATCGGAAGAGGGGAAAAAAAAAAAAAACCTTCCTCATTAAACATGCACGATACTCTATGTCAGTCTAAGAACGATTGTATGTTTGCTAGAAGTTTTTCTCCAAGGCCTGCAACGGTTGACTTTTATTGTGAAATCCAACTAGACATGTGCTAGTTTACAATAGAAAGAACTCGAAGTTGGAATTCAATAGTCTACAAGCCCACGTGAGCGAAATTGGAAGAATCTTGTCATATATTAAATAAAATAATAGACAATATCAGCAAAAATAGGGTTGTAAGACATTTTAGTACAAGGTATTTATTATGGAATCTATTATAAACTAAAGAGTAATAAAAAGTATTATACATAGAATAATACAACAAAGATTAAAGAAGAGTGTCTAATTTTACATCTACCCTAATTAGAACATCTTTGAATGAGTAAATTCACACCTTGACCAGGCTCTACAATCATTCTATAGGCAGGAGAATGTTTATATTTGGGAGACAGAGAAATGGTGAAGTTGGAAATGATAAGTGAAATCACAATCTTCAACTGAACCATTGCAAAATTTCTGCCCAAACAAAGCCTAGGCCCTAATCCAAATGGAATATAAACTTGGGGAAGTTTGCATGCTTTTAAAATCCCATTTGCAAACCTTTGAGGATTGAACTCATTTGCATCTGTCCCCCAAATTTCTGGATCCCTATGGAGTGTTGGGATCAAAGTCCATAGGCATACACCTTTCGGTACAACAATGTGGCCTATTTTGGTTTCTTGGAGTGCCTCTCTTGACACAAATGCTGCTGGTGGATACAATCTCAGCACTTCTTGAATCACCATCGTGACCTACAATTGAACGGTCTGAGGTTGACTCTACAGTACTCGACATTAAAGTATTCACGAGGAAAAGAGAGGGTGTGTACCGTTTTCAGCTTCGTTAGTGAATCTGCATCAATCTGCCCACCATCTGAACATACTTGAGCTATCTCTTCGCGCATACGAGCTTGCCATTCGGGATGCAAAGCAAGAAGAATTAAGCACCATGATGCAGCAACAGCAGTGGATTCGTGTCCCGCGAAATATATGTTCTTGCAATTATCGACTATGAATTTCTTGGATGAATCCTTGCCCACATCATTTATGGCTCCCTCTAAAATTAACTGCAGTAGATCCTTTTCAAACGATGACGTTTCTATGCATTCCCTTTCTCTTTCATTTACTGCTTCCAAAATCAACGCCTCTATCTCTTTCTCCAAATTCTCTATTTTCTTTTGTTGCGCACTTGGAAGTAACCTGTAGTCGTGCGCTCTAATAGGTTAAGCTTCTAGACGAGATGATTATTCCAACACGCACTTCATTTTAGGGAGATGTTCGTGTTAAGAGATAAATCTCACGTCGAATTACGATGAAATACATATACAGTATGTAAGTCATTGGGCTACTAACCTCAAATGAGCTATTCGATCTGACCAGAACTAAAACAAGCGCAAAGAATAATGATGAAATAAATATATGATGGAACCCAAGTTCTTATACTTTGTACGTACCCAAATGTATGGAAACCGAAAAGAAAGCACTGGTTAGAAATGGCTTTCTGAAGTGCTCTAAGCTTTGAGAAAATGTCTTTTCCTTTCGTATAAGAGCCTCCAAAGCAAGCTTTTGAAATTACATCTGCTGAAAGACTCCTTAAATCCTCTTCAGCTTCGATCTCTGCCATAATGCCACCTTGTGATTCTATGCATCCCTCCCATTTGCAAGTTAATGTTTTAGCTGACTCCAACATCAATCCAACCATACCCTGTCATTCCAGTAGAGGGCTTTTGAATCAATCTTTATTAGGGATTCGCCAAAAAAAAATAAAAAAAATAAAGATGTAAATGGCATGTTCGACCCGACAAAATCAAGAAAAAAAAAAAATGAAAGAATCGCAATATTGGTCAAGTTGGTCCTTAACATTTCGTTATACTTGCAAAATCAGTCTCAGCAATGGAAACTATCTAAAAATCTTTGTTAATATTTAATATTTATGCCAAATAAGTTTCTAGAAAAAGAAATTTACCTTAACTTTATCCATGTAGAATTCTGGGGCAACAATTTTTCTCTGTTGGGCCCAAATATGACCGTTGGATCTCAAAATGCCATTACCAAGCATGGGAGCTAGTCTTTTTGTGACATATGAAGGCTTGCCTAAGTCTAAAGATGTACTTTGATTCATCTCCTTTACTAGCTCTGGATGGTTCACATACAAATGCTGCTTGTTCCCTGCTGAATATGTGTAAATCGGCCCTGCATCGATTCATGAAAATCTCTTAAATGTCCTTATAGTTCGTTAAATAGTATAAGTTGTACAATATTAGATTGTATTAAAAATAAAAAGAAATCTCGTACCAAAATCATGGGTTACAATACTATCAAATTTAGTCTAAATTGGCCCACACCAAGTACAAAAATCTATGAATATTCTCATACACACTGCTTATGCTTTTGCATTATTGAATACATGCATGTGCATTTGTTTTTTATACACATTTTAGTTTTCAATTTAATTGCTCTGTCTCCCATGAAAAATTGTTCAAATCAAGGTGGTCCTAAGGTTGATATAGACATTATGCATGTGAAGAAACACGAAAAAATAATTATATATAAGTCCAAGAACTTCAAATTAATCTACCAATACGTTCAATTTGCACATGACTTGTGACCTACTTTTTCCAACATTCTTGACTAGGTGAAAATTTCTAATATACACACGTAACATAAAGTGTGCCCTACCAGCCTGTGATGGTTGGAGAAATGCATCCAATCAATAAGACTGTTCATTTATGGGAAATGTAATGCTTAACTTCTAAAGTATATTTCGTACAATAATGATAGATAAGACCAGACACTGCTTGTAATGGGTTACGGACGGTAATTTGAGCTTTGGGATTTGTCCAATACGTTTGATTATTAATGTATTTCCTCGAATGGTAAACACGTGTAGTTTAAGTTTAACTAGTTTCATGTCTCTTTTATTCTAATTTTGGAATTTAAAAAAAAAAAAAATTTGTATAAAGATGGGATACAACTATATAAGTTTAAATAAGGGATGAAAATTGGCATGTGACATAAACTCAGAAAAAGCACTTCGAATGATAAAATTGTGGAAATTGGACATGACAGACAGGTGGCCAATATATACTGCCCATTGCACAATTGGCACCCACATCAGAAGTTTAAAGGTGGGGTTTTCTCGATTTGATTGACTTGAAACGAACTGTATGTGGGTCGAGATGACCTTAGTGAACTTATCTGAACAACTCATTCAAAAAAGGTTGTTGAGAGTTCAGTGATCCGTCTTAACACGGTACATTATGTGACAGCTTATCTTTACTACTTATAAATAGAACAATTAATTAATTAATTAATTTTGCATTTATAGTGACAGGTTATGGACTTTTCGAGAGTTGAACAATATTATTACAAAGAAATTTGTTTAATATATATTCTCCAATAATTGTATCTAGGAAATGGCTATTTGTACCGCCTGAGCTTCACAGCTCGGGTCACAGCCTCCTCACAAAACGTTGGGGCTGCCCCTGAATGTGATTATTTTAATCGCGGGCCCCGCCCCTGAATGTGAGAGGGCTGTGACCCATGCTGTGAATCGGGCTGTGGTTGTAGCAGAGCTCACATGGATGTCGGGTAGATGTTACAGCAGCAATTATTAAGGAAATTTGATAATATATTATTACAACAATACATTCTCAATTATTGGAACAACAATAGACCAAATCATTATTAAAAATTATAGATATATAATTTCCAGCTTCAATTAAGATGAACTAATAATGAAATTACATATTTATTTTGTTTAAAAATTAAATCTATTAATTGTACTTGTATGAGTTGAACCAAATCATTCCTCTCTAATGATAGTTTAGAAATTATGATCTTCTAATGAAATCAACGCGTGAGTCCAAAATATGATTACGTTGAGATAAACAAATTTAAGAGGATGTAGATATGACAAAATTCGATAAATAATGACGATATATTTTAGTCACTCAAGACAAACACTTCACCAATTTAAGTTTACTAAAAACTAATTTAGATTTATAAAATAAAATAAAATGAGTTCATACATGATATAGACTTGATTGTCACTTAGACTATTGCTAAGCAACCGTAATTTTACATGGCAAGAAATTGTTCTCCTGCCCATCGTGAATAAGATAAAACTATCCACTTGCTGATGTAACATGAGAACATTACTTACGGTTCTCTACAAATGTGAGAATTTTATACACGATATAGACCTGATTGCCACTTAGACTAACGCTAAGCAACCATAATATTACATGGCAAGAAATTGTTCTCATGTCTATAGTGGACAAGATAACACTATCCACTTGCTGATGTGATTGAATAATTTTTCTTACGGTTCTCTTCAAAGGTGAGAACCCTAAGACTTTCCACCGTGTGCACGAGAACATGAGTATTACATGACATTACAAGTGCACTCTAGCTGCCACTTTTCAATGCACATAACTAGCACTTAAATGAGATAATGCATTTCTTTTTCTCTAACAAGCACTAGTGTCTTTTCTTTAAAGATTAAGTGTTAGAAAGATAGCATGTTTGACCTTACTTGGGCCCTGCTTAAAAGCCAACAAGAATAGGTTGTTTTGGACAGTATCAGACTTGATACTGTTCAAAATCCCGTCTTTCAAACCGACCATTCATGTTTAGAACTGAATAATATAATAGACAAAATGGCTTAACAACAATCAAGAAGTTGCAGAATGGAAGTTTCTATGAAACAAAAACCCATAGATGATGCCATATTTGTTTCATGTTTCTTCAAATGAGGAAGAAATAATATAAGACTTAACTAGCATGGTTATGAGAAAGAATAGAAATTGTACTTTACCATATTGTTTTCTCCATTGTTCAAAATATGGGAAGAGTGTTGATGTATAGTTGTGTGCAACAAGTCCTGTGTTTTCTGCACCAGTATTCTTGATTGATGATGCTTGAATCCTCTGCATCTCAGGCACATTTCCATACAGAAAACATGGCTTTGGCCCTCTGATTCCTTGCTTTTCAAGTCTCCACCGTAGCCACCATGGATTCACCCATACAGAAACTTTCTTGAATACAAATATAACTGCAGAAAGAAGAAGAAAAAGATAAGGGGCTTTCATTCTTGGGCTTCTATTTGATTTCTCCCTATTGTTTTCCTCTCTTTACACTATATATATACACACTTCAAGTCTTGAATTGGTTAAATATAAATCATTGCACAAGTTGATCATTATCTTTAGTTAATTAATCAAACAAGATATGTATGAGTCTAATATATAAAACGACTAAGAGATGATTGGAGCAATTGGAATGATTTGTCTATTACAATAATAAGTGAAGGCATGTTTGGTATACCATATTGAATCTATACAATTATCAAATAAGATTTGATTGGATATGAAAAAGTATAGTGCCGATAAAGAGATTATTTCACCATCCGCACAAAAGGCGCCGGGTGCAAGTGAGGTTAGAGCGGAGACATAATCTTTCTAAGTTTACAAGGAAATATGTTGATGACACTTTTGGTATTCTCGTGGAGGCTATAGACCTTTCGAATTTGGAATACTATAATAAATTCAACCATGCTACAAGTACATTAACTTTGACATCAAGTTTGACAATGTGCCACGTGGCGAAATCACATTGGACAGTTTTTGAAAACAACACACTTTCCCGCCAAACACAATTTGAATTTACACATGGTGTGAAACTTGATGTCAACAAAACAATGTACAATGAACATTATTTTAATAAATTTATGAAATTTTCAAATCTGAAAGTGATCAGGGGTTAGAAAGATACTACACCCGAGGAACACAACTAGGGATAATGAAGTGGAGTTTCTTTTAGAGGTGGGCACGAGTCTAGTTGTGTCAGTTTCAAGCCCAATTGACCACTGAACCAACCATTCGTATGGGGTAAAAATCCAACTGGAAAACCAAACCGAATATGTTCAAAATCACCCTAATTTGGGTCGGTTAAGTCGTTTCAAGGTATTTTTCAATTTTAGATTTTTTAAACCGATTATTAAAATCGAGATTTTCAAGATGCGAAATCCCAACTGAAAGTCAACCCGACTTGTCGTGAACCCAACCTGCGTACGGTTGGATAATGTTCACATAGTTTTTGTTCACCTCTTGTTTCTTTAGCCCTTATATTGTACTCTCTATCTTCGAATTGTTTAGTTTTATTTTTTTGTACAATTAATTGTTGGTGAGACCGAGCCTTCCTTCCTAAGTACGCATTTTGTGGTGAATTATGTTGGAGTTAGGGGCCTAATAAATTATTAAAGTAAATGTACGAATAGGAAAGCAAGTGATGTCCACTTTTAATTGTTCAAAAAATGAGAATGCGTTTTAATTTATTAGATAATTAAAAGTGGCTCGTATTATCATCTAGCATGGCGTACTCCTCCTGTTCGAATCGGGGAAAAGAATAGAAGAAGGATCTGACTACTTCATGCATACCGATTCGATCCGAGCTCTTGAAATTGGAACAAGTTCGACAGCGAATCACGAAATCTTGATTTTCGTTGAAGCAAAATAGGATTCTGTCGAGTTAAATATTACTTTTTCAAAATAAATTATTCTAAAATAAGTAGTGCGTAAGCATCTTGTGATTATGACTTTCTTGCTAATAATAATAGCATCAATGTATATGGATCACTACCGTCTGCATGTGTCTTTTCCTGACTATATTTCATTAACTTGTGTGCTTCACCAATTACCCATACACGTGATGAGTCGATATGACATTATGTAATGATTAATTTAAGTCGGTAACATAAGTTCTAAATTAAGTAATTACTTGAGTCAGCTTTTGAACATGGGGTCTATTTTATTGGGCCATTTTCTTGAAGAAGTCAAATCACCCTAGAATAGAGTGTTTACTTGAAATAAAATATAAATAACAAATAGAATTTCGACCAGTTAATCGTAAAAGAATTGATAGCCATTAATGAAAAAATTAGATAAAAGATACATTTCAATTTTTGATATACTTTTCGTTATCATACGTCTTCAAAATATATTATTCTAAATTTTCCATGTAGAGATGCATAGTCACTATCATGATTGAAATATGTCGGAATTCCTCTAAAAATATCAAGAAGTGTGAACTATCGCGAAGAAACTACCAAACCCTTTTGACTAGATTTTTTTGGCCTCCGGAGAGCTTAAGAAGAAATAAAATGTGGAAACTTTAATCAAAGACGTAACATACCGTTGAATACTAAACCAACTTATTGGGATTCGATTTGTGTAAGTTGTCAAACGTAGGGTTATGTTTAACATGACTTTTGAGAAGTCAAATGACCTTTTGAGACTCAAAAGCTATTTTTAAGTCTATTTAATTGATTTTATAAGTGTATTTTTTTAGTCGGAAAGCTTTAGAAACCTGGTTGAATGTGATTTCCTTTGAAAACTCTTCCGAAAGGGGGAAAAAAAAAACTCTTTTAAAAATTAGTTTCTAAATACTAATTAAAATAACTTTATCATAAAACTTTTATATAGGAGGCAGAAGTAAAAATCTTGGCAAACGCGCACCCCTATTTGGTATAGATTAAAATCAAAATTTTAAATTAATTAATGAGTTTGACTTGAAATTAAAATTAAAATTTAATCTGCATCGAATAGCGGCTTAGTATAATTTGAAAATCTCAATTATGTTAAACCGAGTAAGCTAATTTTGGTTGTAATAATTAGACCACCAATCCGATTTAATATTTGGGCCATGTGTTACTAGATGGGCCGAAGGGTATTATTAGGGGAAAAAATAAAAAATAAG
>CAIGRT010124142.1:0-12750 GCA_903798405.1 Fraxinus platypoda | reverse complement strand
TAGTTTAGTAGTTTATATTAAGTTTAATTTTTTTTCTTTTAGGCCATTCATTTTACTACCCAATTCCTTTCTGTTTCACTTCTCTCGGGTTTTCACCAGTTTATGTAAGATTCTAACAAGATCAAGATCGTTCCTATAGATCCCGAAATCGAAAGAACATTTAAACAACGCAGAAGAGAAACAGAGAAGAGCTAGGGTCATGGCTGGGAATCAAAATCAAGTTCAACTTCCAGTTCAGCAACCACCTCCTGCTCAGCCAGTATTAGTGGGGGATTGTGTTAATCCAATTCCAGCTCCAGTTCAACTTCCGACCATCTATCCGCCCTTCGGACAAGCTAACTTCCACATTTGACCAGATGTCATAAACCTCTTCTAGAATCATCATGACTTCAGGTTTTGCGGGAAGGCCACAAAGAATCTTCATGAACACATACATGCCTTTATCATGCTGTGCGAAGTAATCAGCCATGAGGGAATGTCACAAAATGCATTTCGAACGCGCCTATTCCCTCACACTCTGAAGGAGGTCGCAAAAGTATGGATGTTTTCTCAATCTCTTGGGAGCATACAATTATGGAACAACATGGCTCAGAAATTCACCATGAAGTTCTTCCTGCCAACTTGAGTTCATCAAATCCGGAATAAAATACATACATTTAAACAGAAGGACCATGAGAGCTATCCAGAATCATGGGAACGGTATAAGAGTTTGTAAAGAAAGTGTTCCAGTCTAGACATTTCTAAGCAAGCTCAAGCGTACCTCTTCCACTACAGTATACATCAGGAGTTCAAAAATATAGTAGATACTTTAGTGGGAAAATTGATAATGACTATGGACGTGGACGATGCTTATGAGTTGTATGAGAAAATAGCGAAAAACCAATCGATGTGGCCAAACGACAGGGAAGTCCAGAGGAAAATAGTTGGTATACATAATGTGGACGTAATGACAGCGTTGGCAGCACAGATGGAGAATAACGAGAAAGCTTGACACTTTGGCTCATTCCGTGAATATGGTACAAACTCCAGCTCCAGTATGCGCAGCTTGTAGGGCAGATCATATCACTGCAAGCTGCCATTTAGCTTTTACTTACATGGGTCAGCCAACAGAGGCCACGTATGCACAAAACTTCTAGAGGCAGCAAACCTACCCCAACAATTACCATCCAGGCTAGAACAAGGAGCCAGCTCCTCATGGGCTAATAATCAAAGGCAAAATTATCATAATAGACCATCAAGATTCCAACAACAACAACATCATCAGCATGAGCGAAGGTCATCGTTGGAAGATTTGCTATCTTAGTACATCACAAAGACTGAGACCAATTNCAACAACAACAACATCATCAGCATGAGCGAAGGTCATCGTTGGAAGATTTGCTATCTTAGTACATCACAAAGACTGAGACCAATTTCCAAAATCAGCAGGCTTCTATTAAGAATTTGGAAGAGTATGTGGGACAGCTAGCAACTGCAATAGCCAACTGACCTCATGGTACCTTGCCTAACGACACGGAGAAAAATCCCCGAGAGCAGGTACTAGCAGTTGAGGCGATGAGTTCTGAATCTAAAGAGTCACCATCATTCATTCTCGCCACTCAGGTTTTGGCCATCGCCACTAGAAGTGGGATTCAACTATCGGAAATTACTACAAGAAAGAGCAAGACAGAGAGTACTTAAGTATCTACAAAAGGTAAGGAACAAGTGGAGTATTATGAAGAATCAACAGAGAAGGATCAGAAAATGCCTTCGGACAGTCCACTAGTTGAGATAACAGTTCCTATTTGCATAACCAGTCTCATTTCCTCAAAAGTTGAAAAATACCAAACAGGAGAAGCATTTCATAAAGTTCCTCGAGGTCCTCAAAAAGTTTCATGTCAACATCCCTTTCATTGACGCGATCCTTCAAATTCCAAACTACTCCAAGTTCTTGAAGGAGTTGTTGACTAAGAAGAAAAAGTTACCCAAGCATGAAACAATAACTTTATCTAAAGAGTGCATCGCGATCATTCAGCTCAAGATCCCTCCCAAACTTAAAGATCCAGGGAGTTTCACTCTACCCCGCTCCATAGAAAATTTACATTATATAAATTGTTTCACTGATTTAGGAGCGAGTATTAATTTAATTCCCTTGTCTCTTTATAGGAAATTGGAATTAGGAGATCCTGAGGCGGTATCGATTATCCTTCAGCTGGCGGACCGATCACTGAAGCATCCCTACGAAATAGTCAAAGACAAGATTATCAAGTCGGGGGAGTTCATTTTTCCTGCTGACTTCATCGTCCTTGACATAGAAGAGGCATATCAGATGCCAATAACCCTGGGAAGGCCATTCTTGTCTACAAGTCGAGCTTTGTTGGATTTTAATACTAATGAGATACTCCAGAGGGTGAAAGATAAGCATCAGAGCTTCACTATAGAAAATCCACTCAAACAACCCTCCTACTTTGAAGATTACCAAAGAGTAGACCATAGGGAGAGCTACAAGGGCAAACCAGATGAAGGTTAAATTATTGGTAGGGGCAACAATGGAAACTTGATTATGTGGAGGATGAAAGATGTGAGAAGTACAATCAGTGCATAAAGTGTAAAGTTGAAAATTCTATTTTCAAGCCACCATAAAGAGCCTAGAAACAACAAGAGTCAAGCAAAGAACTTTAAACGAGCGCTTGTTAGGAGGCAACCCAACACTTATATCCCTTTTATTTATTATGCTTTCTAGACTTAGGATTATTTAGATGAATTTTTATTTAATTATTAGGGACTCATCATCCATTTCTTGTTTCCCCTTAGGTCCTTGAGATTTAGTTGGTTTATTAGATGTTTGAGCTAAATAATAATTGTTCCGGATATTTGATCTTGAATATTTTATCGAAACGTATTGCGCAGGAACATGACGTCACGAAATACTTAAACCCAACATTGACTAAGGAGACAAGGGAGCAATAGGACAAGCTAGCCATTGGATTTCACGTCATATTAGGGAAGTATTTTCTTCCTTTTCTTCCCCACCCCTTTATATGCGAACTTAGGAATTAAAACGTTGAAGACAATGTTAGTTTAAGTTTGGGGTGGAAAATATGAATTTTCTTCTATTTTTTGTGTTTTTTTGTGCTTTTATTGCTTTTAAGATATATAGAAAATACAAAAAAAATATTTTCTTTTTGTGTACATGTGTGAGTTAGTTGGCCTGACTAGTAATGAGAAATATATTGAATTATGAGTGGTGAATATGTTGAATGCTTAGTTAATTTTTGTTTTTCCACGTGAAGTTTGATATATATTGAACACATGAATTAATTAAATTAAGCGAATTGAATACAATGATTATTGAGAATTGAAATAGATGAAAACTGGGGGATACATGAATCCAATACAAGCATTCACGTTAGATTTAATCACTTTGTCTCGCTTTATTTGAGTATAATTATAATAAATAACAAACAAATCACAACTCTTTTGATACCACCCCCACTTTGAATTTAATAGTAGCTATTGAATTACAAATTAGACTTTATTCCTCGTGGGAACGATACTCTTAACTCGCAAATCTTATTACTTGTACAACGATCCCATACGCTTGCTGGTTTACATGAACAAAAAACAGCCATACAACATGAGTTGATAAATGGAACACTAGCAAACTCTTTCACAATAACAAAAGTAAGATTATAGTCACGTGACTTCCAGGCACCACAAGGTTGTATATTGTCAAGTCCGCATGAAGACTCCTAATGAAAAGAACAGCCTTGATAACACAGTATCAGAGGCATGGTTCTAAAAGTGCCCATGTTTGCTTCCAATCATTGGGTTGCTGTATAGCGAAGAAGAGGAAATGGGGAGTTGTACATGGTAAAGTATGTACTATGTCAACACAACAGGGTTACAAAAATACAGGCCATAATTTTTCGAATGCATTTATTCAGGGTAAATGTGGTGAACCATATACTCCAGCATATGTATGAAGATAGTTGGGAATTGGATCGATTTGGATGTTAAATACATTTCATGGTATAATTTCTGCACTAGGCTATGCATGTTGGCTTCCCAATAGTTGTCTATTTTACGTGGAAGGAAAAGGGTAGTAGAAGGCATTTCCAAGGAAGCAGAGAAGTAGAGATTTATTCTTGATATATCCAATAGCAGAACAATGATTGCCACAAGTTACAGGGCAATACTCAATACAAAGAAAACTGGGGAATTAAGATAGCACAGGGGTTGAAAACGAAAATCTTCTGCAGAAAACTGAATCAGTAATAAGGTCATATTTGTAGGAGATTGTCAAGTAAAATGATAAGAATGACTCTTTCTTCTATTAATTAGTGTAGTATCATGGACGTTGCAATTTTGACTAAAGCTGTCTTTTACGTCTTCAAATTTAATCAGCAATCACTAATATTCTTGCAATAGAACTGTCAAAGTACTTTACTATTTCGAGTTTTGATCATACAAGTCCCCCACTAAAGTACTCTTCTATAAATCTGCCATCAATCCTCCCAAATCACTTTCTAAATAATCACACTAAGAATGGAATTTCACAGTGCCAGTCTAAATTGTACATTTACAGTGTCTAAATAACTCAGCCTATCAACCACTATTACCCAAGTTTTTAACTTTATTTAAATTTTCATAAAAGAAATCAATTCAGGAACTGATCCAACCAATTCATTTCATTTCACATATATTCCTGCAATCCTACATTTGCATATTAGTTAATTTCTCACTTCGAATTGGAAAAAAGATAACTAACATTTTTTTTTTCCTAAATCAAAAGAATGAAACTGACCTCTGAGGAGTATCGACCTCCTCAATGGCATCACCGTTCTTCAATTCATTCAACAATTCTCTCATGGTGAACGTCCGATTTCCTTCCTCTTGTTTCAGCTTCGGTTCACTCCCCGCATCATTCGTTTTTACCTCCTTCTCCTCAGATTCACTCGTTACACTTGGCTGGATTGAAATTTCTTCAGGTCCAGAATTAGATGCCTCCGCATGGACTGATTGTACTTTGTGGGATTCAATTACTTCGTCGATTTTGGAATCTTCTTCTGCGTCGGGTGATTGTACGTCAGTATGATGGATTCGGGTGTCGCTTGAATCGGGATCTGGATCGGTGGCTGGTGGTGCTGGTTCGGATTCGGGTTCGGATTTGGGTTTGGGAGCTCCGTTTTCTAATTGTTCAGCATTTGAAGACATTATTTTGAAGCAGCAGATTAAAGGATTTGGATGCACAACAAGAAGGGGTGCAAATTTGTAAGGGGTATTTCTGTTGAAGAAGAAACTCGGAATGGGGGAAAACAGTGTTTTTTGACTGAGATTTTAACGAATTTACTTAAAAATTTCTTTAGGAAATTTTGCACTTTGTGTCCTCAACTTTTGTGAAATGTAAAAAATATATTCTCAATTTTTTAACATAATCCATCTCTAAATTTTTAATTAATAGCAAAACTTGTCCTTCCCTTCATTTTGATCATTATGAATTTGTCCTTCATTTGAAGCAAATAAAAATAGAGAAGAAGTAAAACAACGTCAAAAATAAGGAAAAATTACAAATAAAGTCCCATTATTTTCAAAATGTACAAATAAATCTCACTTAATATAATTTAATACATATTAACACAAAGAAATTATAAAAAATCTTCTCCAACAAACTTAATCCACCACAACTCGAGCCAAACACCACTTCCAGACAGGATGATTCTTATTAATCAAATATTTGAATTTGCCATCAAAAAAATGTGCACACAAAGTATCACTATAAGTGAAATGGGTAAGCAAAATAATTAAAAATAATAAGAATAATAATTTTTTTAAAAAAATCGTAATGCCACGAAATGCTTGGTTACAGTATCCATATTTGTCGAACATAACTTCATTGATGTTTTGGTAATTACATAAAATGGATTGTTTTCTTGTTTTTATTGTCATGATTAATTAAATTAAATTATTGGCATTATAAAAGGGGGAAAAAAAAAAAGGTCAATCCATTTTGTACTACATCATGATCGTGTTTGGCCGCGGGTGAGGTTGGATTAGATGGGCGGAGTTGGTGTCGACGGTGTATTGGTGAGCTTGGTTGGGCAAGATGAAATGTTTTTAATTTTTAAAAGTTAATTTTTCCTTATTTTATTGCTTTTTTATTTTTTTTATTTAAATAGAATAAGAAATTTGTCATTTAATGGCCAAAACTGAGGGAATGATGAATTTTACTACATAATCGAAAGGTTAGTAATAGATTATGCTAAAAAATATTGATGATATATTTATTACACTTCAAAAAAAAATTGGGATGAAAAATACAAATTTCCTTTTTTTTTATGACTCACGTGTCCAAGTTTCGCCAGACTAATCCTGAAGAGTGACGGTCTTCCCCCCGGTTCGCCACCCTAGTTAATCTGGATGCGATCACAGCTTATACACACTGGAGCTGGACATTCGACGATTCTCCTCCTTATGGACATCTGTCTTCCAACATTTAAATGTTGTCTTCCAGGATTCGAGCTTTCGATGCTTCGTAGAGAACCCTTTTGCTTTACCACTGCGCCATACCCGTGGGGACAAATTTCCTTTTATTTTGTTAGTATGTTGCAACAGGAGGGGAGCGAATTTTTGTTTTTTTTTTACCTTTCAATTTGTATCGATTTCATCCCCTTTCAATTTTTATCTCCCTTTTCATCCCCAGGGTTTCATTAATACACTCAAATGGTCCCTTTAGTGATTTCCATCAAAAATTGCTATTAATGACATAACAATTCTACCTTCTAACTTAAATAAATTGAAAAGGCAAAAAAAAAAAAGCAAAATAACAATAACAAATAGATAAATTACAGAGAGACGAATTGGTGGAATGTGAAAGAAGAATTGGTGACAGGAATTAACACTCGTAAATTTTGTGGTGACAGGATTGAAATCCATGGAACTGGGGCAACCAAATTCAAAAAATTGATTAGAAATCAATTCATTAGAATCCAAGCAGCCATGGGAATGTATGGTTGGATTTTGGAGGATCCTTTGACCATTGCTGAATGAGGGTATGAGCTGAATCCATCATTCGTTGAGTCTATTTTTATTGATTTGGCGCCCCCAGGACACATCTCCAAGTGGTAAAAGGGGAAGGTGGAAAAACTCCAACTTCACTTGAGGCTGCCGCGTCAAGGGTTCGAATCCTGAAATATTCATTGGGTAAGTGCAAGTGTATAAGCAGTCTTCCACCATGTACCCTTGAAGGAATAATCTGCGATTTAACTCCTTCACCAAGGCCCAGGGCAGGTGAAGGGCGTCTGGGATGCGGTTCATCCTTTAATTTTATTGATTTGGCCGTCGGCGGGGTAAAGTGGAGTGGAGTGGTGGAGGTTTAGGCGGCAGATAGTGGAATTTTTGGTGAGGTAAGTGCGAAATTGATGGACAGACAGTTGGGGAACTTGAGAAAAATTGAATTGTTCTTGAGTATTTTGAACTTCAATGATAAAATCTTAAATTTTTATCTCAAAAGATTAATCTGGTTAAGAATAGCCAAGACCTCATATATAAGGGATATAAATTTACACTAAAAGCATAATAATTTCTCATGTTTGAGGTGTCACACGAGTCGAGATCCGGTGTCCAGATTGTGCTTAAAAATAAATGTAAAATGAAGTGTCAATGAATCATTTACGAACGGTAAATTAGACAATCAATTTTGGAAAATAAATCTCAACTCATGTTACGAGCACGAGCACAAGCACAAAGTAATTAGAAAAAATACATTTACTGGTGAGTAATTTAGCAGGTTGCCACTTCATTCAAGAGTCTTGAGCACTGTCAAAATACAACACAAAGTCCCATAAATTAATTACTCGATTCAGAACTCGCCTATCAAGTCTTTAGTTCAGAATAGTGTGAGGTGTCTCAGGATACCCTCGGTTTTGACCGGGTCCTAATCGTCGTGTCAACAGAGGAACGAGTGAAAGGCAAAAATAAAAAGAGAGATCAAAAGAAGCTAAGAAAGAAAGACATCGGCCGAACAAATTTGGTTGAGACATCTTCTCTCCTAAATCTTATCATGGAGGGTCACGACCAAATCATGGGCATCGTCTAACAGTTTCCACACGTCAAGATGTCCAGACATGCTATTGCACTCCCGCATGATTTCATCCATGCTGCTATACTTTTCTACGATCAGTTTCCTCTTCTGCAATACAGAAGCTGCTATTGCATACAGTAATAGATCGTCCGTAGGTGGTGCTCTAGGCATCATCCTTCCCCAAGCAGATTTTCCAATTCCAGCCCGAATTGCTGCTTGATCTGCCCACATAACCTCCCAGAGGCAAAGGGTCTGCTCAAAGGTTAATTCCCGTCTGAACAGAACAACAACCATTCTGTACACGAAGAAACAATCCTCAGCCTGAAGCTTCTCCAAGTGTTTGTAGAGATGCGAATCCTTGCCCTTGATTATCTTAGACACGATTTTCAATTGCCTTCTGATTCCCATTTCATCAAGACGAAAGTTATGCCGAGCTTTCTTCATGAAACCCACAAAGCACCAGAACGCTACATGATCATCCGCTATAACTGAGATAATTGGAGAGAGTAAATCACTCATCCCCTGGCAATAACCAGTCTCAGAATCATATAATGCATAAGCTTCAAGAATGGCAACAAGACGAGCCGCGTGATATATCATGCATGGCTCCAGATGATTAAAATCCTTCAATCCGACGCTCTCAGCTAATCGTTGTGCCTTCACCTCCGACACTGAAGCTTCAGATGGTGAGTAAACAATCCATTCAGAATTAGCACGCACCGCATCAACACGTATGATTCGCTGCCACGCAGCAAAATCTTCGGCAGTATAAGACGTGGATCTAATTTCCGTCTCGTAAGAAGTGGACTCATTAATTTCAATATCTTCCAATTCTATTGAACCAAGGAGAGGTTTCATATCGTCAGATTCTTCCGAGGAGGAATCGGAATCAGAATCAGTTTCTTCTTCAAAAATATTTTCATCAATAATTCCACTCTCATCTTTTTCATCCACTAACGTACTGGATGTTTTAAGGTGTAGAATATGTCCAGACGTTGTGGATATCTCCCCTGCAAGGCTCACTCCCTCCACCGAAAGAGAAGCTCTGGCACTAGCAACTTCTTCCAAAACAGGAGAATCTGAACCGCGATTAAATTCACTAGACTCGTTACATTTATTTCCAGAAATATCCGACTTGGAACTTCTATCATCGCATTTTAAATTTTGTCGACACTGTCTCCGCAAGTCCAAGTATTCTTTTCTGTGACAACGGTACATGAAAGTAAGGGTGATCACTTGAACTACAAACGAAAAGAATAAAATGACACGGAATTGCCACAGATGGAACAAACAGGGCGTGGTGGAAAGAGAAAATATGCCATTGTGAAGGTAAATTTACCTTTTTTGAGCTCCAATAGCATCTCTTTCTTTTTGTGAACTTTTCACATCATAGCTGCAAGGATAAAAGATGCAGTCAAGAAAAGAGTATTTCAATTCAAAAAAAATATTCAATACACGATGAAAAAACCAGTCACAACAGAAAATCACAAAAGCGTACCATTAGTACAATCTTGCCATGCAAAATAAAGCAATTTCGGACACGGAATTCCTAATAACTGAATTTCAATTAACCAGAAACAACTTATTCATCACTGAAAGACATAGGCTCAACCCTGTCTTTAGACCATAAATTCTGAAACCACGTAATCCAAACTGAAACTAAAATAATGTGCCAATGATTTCATTTTGCAAATGCTGTGTAACCTTCACATCTCTTTGGTGCCACCCCATGCCCGAAAATATAAACCCATTATGGCAGGAAATTTTGCCTATTAAATTGGAATGGGCAGCAA
This sequence comes from Fraxinus platypoda, assembly GCA_903798405.1. Classification (NCBI taxonomy): domain Eukaryota; kingdom Viridiplantae; phylum Streptophyta; class Magnoliopsida; order Lamiales; family Oleaceae; genus Fraxinus; species Fraxinus platypoda. Next base: position 2,895 of record CAIGRT010124142.1, on the reverse strand, counting down.
AGAATAATCCACCAACATAAAAATCCCTAGTTTTCTTTTACCAATCAAAAAGAGAAAAAAACAATGCATTTCAATAGGATAACTAGACAGGAAAAATAGACCCCCAAAACATTTCAAAAGGATATATGTATATGTGCAATAACAAGTTGCATTATTAGCTTCTTTTAGAACTTAATGGATATGTAAAAACAGCATAATGCTTAACAATGAGAACCAAGCTGTGTGGCAAGTGACACTAACTTCACATCCATGGACTAATCAATAAATATCTAGGCTTTATTTAATATCTGCTGTAAGACAGTAATTTATCGAAATATTATTACGGTGCAATAGTCGCAACATTAAAGTCAGGTCCATTGTTAAGTACTTCAGATTATAGAATACCTAAAACTAAAGGACAAAAAAGATCAGGAGATTAGAAAATATAGAAGTAAAAACAAAATTCTAAGCCACATATATGCTAATAAGGACATGAAGAGTCCACTAAGCTTGCAAGGGCAATTCCAGCAATCCGATTAAAGTATTTGAAAGAATGAGTAAGAGGGTGTTTGGTGGGGATTAAAATTAGATTTTTAGTGGATTGTGATAGAAGTTTTTGAAATGTGTGGTTGAAGAAATGTGGGACCCATGAAAGATGTGGTTAATATTGATTGTTTGACTATGACTTAGATTAAAATCAGATTTTAATCCGACCCAAACAGGCTCTAAATATATAAATAATGATAATATTACTGAACCAAGTATTCAAATTTATAAACATGAAAAAAAAAATGCTTACAATCCAAGTAGGAACGGCCAAACCTCTGCCCGTATACTTGGTTCAACGCCCTGCATTAATTAGAAGATTCATTGAGCTAAACTGCAGACAGACAAACTTGAAGATAACTAATTTTACGTATCAAGCAAAAGCATGAATTGAAAAATACATAGACAAACAAAATGTGTGTATATAAACATAAAAAGATTAACATACTCCACTTCGAACTTTCTTCAGCAACTTGATTCCCCCATCAGAGAGTTTCCCATCTGCATCAAATAAACTCTTCCATTGTTTGGCAAGAAGGGCGTGTTTTCTTCTCCTCCTAGACCATGGCGATTTAAGGCTCCTCCTGAAAAGAATGGGCACAAAAGATAAAACTTTTCCACCCAAAACTACAACATTTAAGAATAGATAGCAGAAGCCCAAAACTGGAGAACCTACAGAATCACGATACCGATCAAATAAGTTTCACCATAATCAATATGCATTTGATTCTAGCTAAAAAGAAATGAAAAGCTCGAATGCATCCAGACTTCGCTGCCTCAATAGATTTCATTACTCTACACTTCAACAAAATTTAGCTTGAACAATAGAACATGAATATCTCAAAAATCTTAAAATATATTTTGCGAAATCACATTTTTTTCTCATATTTTGAATCCAAATCAGAGTTTCCCATCAAAATTTTAGTAAAGAACAAAATAAAATAAATTTCTACATACTCTGAATCTTCTAGAATCACTCAATTATCACACTATCCGGAAGGAGATGAAAAAATATGCAAAAATCTAAAACTCACAGTGATTTATGCTACAAAACCAAAGAAGAGAAAGCAGAAGAATTTTCTAAAATCAATTTTTTTCCTGTACGTATTTGGTAATATTTAAGAATCACGATCCGAGCAGCAATAAATAAAGCCACCGAAAAAATCAATCTTTTCTCTTATAGAAAGGATCACAAATCGAAAGATTAGCTCGGAAGTAAAGATAGTGAATAAGAACTCACCGATCAGAGGAAACTGTTGAGGATGAGGACGAGGATGAAGCCGATGAAGAAGCGATGATAAATAGAATCGATCTCAAATGAATCCACGACGACGGTTGCGACGATGAATTATTATTTGAAGGCGACGAATCTGACGAAGTCTGGCTCCGCCTGAGTGCCCTCATCAACGGTTTCTGTTGTACCAACATCTATATCTGTCTATTTATCGTCTATAACAAAATATATAAACCTCGCGTAAATCTAAATATCTCTATGAAAAATCCACTGCTGAATGGAAACTTCAATTGACGAAGTTTGATGCGGTAAATTTTTTTTTTTTTTTTCTACCTTTAGTGTTTTTACCTACGGGAGTAGACGATTAGCGGTCAAGGCTAGACTGGCCATGGCCTTCACGGCGATGACTATTCCGACATTGAAGGTGTTCACCAAGATTTCACTTCCGCTGCCATTTCCAGATCTTCCGCCGCCGGCCTCCCCAGAGAAGATGCTTCAACTCCTTCTCCGACGATCATCACCACCGGATAAGGCGTAAAACAATGACGTCAGCAGGCTAGGGTCACCGGTGAGTGCGAAATTACTGTTATGCCCTGACTCTCTTCGTCTCTCCCAAGTTTCTACATACCACCAAACTTCCCCCTCTCCTATACTTTTACAGTTACTTTCTTTTTTGCTTTTTAAAGGTTGTGTGTTTAAAAAAAATAAAAATGTATAATAATATTTAATTCAGAAACTTTCAGTCAAGACCCCAAACATTTATACTAGGAGCATTTGGATCCCACTTATTTTTTTGACGATCACATCGCTAGGCTTTCATAATGGGTGTCAAGGCGAGTGCCAAAATATTATTGTTTCAAATGGTTGAAGCAGGGTAATAAAAGAATATTTAGGAAAACAAAAGTAAGAAAATGAAAAAGCACGTCGTTTATTTCTTCAAAAATGATACTTGTACACACTTGGTACACAATCTCCTACACAACCCTCTCACGTGTGTGTGGGGTCCACAAAATGAAAAAGCACGTCGTTTATTTCTTCAAAAATGCTACTTGTACACACTTGGTACACAATCTCCTACACAACCCTCTCACGTGTGTGTGGGGTCCACAACATTATTGTTTCAAATGGTTGAAGCA
>CAIGRT010124137.1:0-13420 GCA_903798405.1 Fraxinus platypoda | reverse complement strand
CAGTAAAACAAATTCTAGGCATTTCAATTCCCAGTAAAACATTTTCTTTCCACCCGTTTTCCACATTTGCAATCAAACAGACCCTTAGTGATCTTTTGAAATGTATGATCGAAAATGACATTTGATTAGTTATAAATTATTCATAATCGTTACCAAAGCTGAATATTGTCCTAATTATAGCATCAATCGTACCGTTAAAGTATACTTTGAAGAAATCAAACAAAATAATGTTCTATAATGAAGAATAAATTTACTATGTACAGCCGATAAAGTGCCTTATTTGAATGCTACATTATCTCATGTATAGGCTACAATTTGTTCTCCAAAAATCATAAGCTCCTGACTCCATTTTTTTTAAACTCAACCACACATTCTCCCATAAAATAATTTTATACGTAACCTTTTAACCACATTTTTCAAAAAATCATTATTCCAAAACGCATTTTCCTCAAAAAATGGAATTCAAACGGGTAATAAGCACGAAAAGACGACAATAAAATCTTGCAAGCCAGTCCCATACAATCACATCACAACTTTCTATTCCCTTCAGATGAAACAAGAAACATTTCACACTTGATATGAAGCTCCGAGTATATCAAAGAGGAAAGAATTGTGTCATTATTTATAGGAAAACATCCAAATTCTTAAAGTGCTTCCGTATCATCATTTTTGTTAAAGGCCGTTCATTTCTAATAAAACAAAAATATTCATTTCAATAGCATAAAAAATAGCTGAAATAGAAAAAGACCACTTCTAATAGGACAGGCGAGCCTTGCCATTTCTCTCCATTCTTTCACACCCGACATAGCAGAAGGAAAAAGCCATTTATCCTTTTTTGTTTTCTTTCCTCACCACCACGCCTTAACAGTCTTCTCAAACAGCATGTTGAGAGCAGCAAGAAAGTGACGACCATGTTTTGCTTTGACGTATCAATAGTATACCCCCAAGTCACAAATCGGAAATAACATAAACAAATTGGCACCAGTCAATGGCATCAACTCGGGCATTATAAATGGCTCATCATCATGTTTGAGCAAGCTTGGCCAATATAACCATGTCTAGAATTTTCACGTCTAGAGTATCATCAACTTTAACAATGCCATCAGTACCATCGATGCCAATAAGCTTCCCGGTGGCCCCACGCTGTGCACCACCCATGATCTTAATTTTGTCAGACTTCCTTGGCACAACCACCTCGAGCTCACTGGGAAGGACGGTGACTGTTTCACCATTCCCACTGGAACCTAGAGCAACCCTACATGAACCATCCTAAAAAACAAAACATAATGCCATCAGCAAATTGACCTCATCCATCTCCAAGATTGTCAATAATCGCTGTTTTGATTTGCAAGGCTGTTTGGTTTACAGCAATACAAACTAAATAGAAGTTCACATAAAAAAGATTATATGACAGTAAATTTTTATGGTATTCACATAGATTTGGACTCCTCAATTGATATTGACTGTTCGCAAGAACAATAACTATGTGGTTTTCATTATATACAAACAAAAGAATGGATCACAAAAGCTCTAAAAGAAGTCACTAAGCACTTATTTCAAGGTCATACCAGCTGACATTGATTTCAAGTGTTCACGAGAACATTTTCCTCATCTAAGATTTTAAGTCCTGTTCTTTTCCCTTTTTTTTCCTTCGAAAAAATGAAAAAGAACCCATAGTTAAACCTACTACTATATTGTCCAAGACAAAAAAGCAGTTCTAACCGGCCAACTTCCCAGACAACTTCCAGAATCCACAGTTAGGCGAGATATTCCTACTCAGAAAAAACCAAAAAGCACTGCTTGGACCTCATAACAGAACATTTTTTATTTGTAGATCGTGCTCTAAACATGTGGGCATGGGAAGCAGAAACCCGCGTGCAGCTCTTGCTCTCAATCCAAACTACTTCAAAAGTTTGTCCAATATCATCATTATTTCAATATATGGCTGATCAACATCTATTCATTTTCCCAGGACAGCTCCCAATTGATTTCAACAACTACATACAGGTCAATACTCGACGAGGTTTTGCCAGTATACTTGGGAAGTTGGTGAAATGCTTTCAAACATATAACAGCTTTTCTAAAGGAAAATGTACAGCTAGCAAAAGAAAAACATAATATTGTAAGGCACGTGTCAGAAATATATATATATATACATATATACCGGAAGAACTTCTCGGATAACTCCCAAAGCATTGTCTTCACCAGACCTATGAACATTGACCAAAATGTCCGGCAAGAACCAAGGTCCTTCACTGTCAGGACCTGCAATGTAGCATGCATCATGAATTCTACACTATAAACTTGCAAAACATTTTCAATGACAATGTAGTGCACATGGATGAAAAAGTGCCAATAATCTCACAGAGGTAGAAAGACAGACCTACAACAGGTGACATCATATCCAGGCCACCACTCCCCGGAGTCATCGGTTGCCCTCCAGGTGTACCAGGTAAATACGCTGAGCTTGGAGTCATTGGAGGCTGTCCACCAGGAGTAGAAGGCAAGTACGGGCTTGGAGCATTTGCTGCAAGAAAGAAATAAGGTTATCATGAGATCGGAGAGCAACTATTTGGCAGATACAACTTCAAGAAAAATTGTAAAGAAGTAAATACCATATGCCGAAGTATTATTCCTTGGAGTGCCCACTTCATTGTAATTGCCACCAGGAGTGCTAGTCCAACCAGAACCAGGAGTAGGTGCTTCATACATTCGGGAAGGAGGACTTCCTGGCTGAAAATGGTCATGAGATTAATGTCACTTAGTGTGTATATTTAGGACTGGCCAACCTATGTTAGGACTAATGTCGAGAAACTTTACCAACCTGATACTGTGGACTAGTTCCCCAAGAACCAGGATTTGCATCTTCCCAATTGTCCCTGATATTTTTTCATAGAAGTTATTTAACCTTACATCAGTAACATGGAAACTACAAATAACCAGACCCAAATTGTTACACCACAGGAATAATAACATCAATGAAAAGGAAATCAGCTTGTCAATCTACATAAGCACATATTCTTTTATAGCTCAAACACGCCACAGAAAATGCAAACATCCGTACATACATGCCATGTAGCAGTATGCTCTTTTTTTAATCATATAGTAAAAGAATTAAAAAATGAAAACATGACATCAATGTTTCTTAAGAAATATTTTGCAGTACGCTTACCATAAATGTTATTTCTATATTGAGAGAAAAGCACCAAATTGGAATAGAGAGCAAAACATCAACTTCGATTCATAAGTTGAATAAACAGAAGTATATAAAAAATTACATCTTCACTGAGACAACATACCTTGGTGGACTCATAGGTGTATATGGATTCCATGCCCTGTCACGCATAGGTGTCCTCATGCCATCATGAATAGGCGTAGCTACAGAAAAAAAATTAGAACTACTACAATCAACAACTAAAAGATGCTGTGAGATAAGCTGGACCAAACAATGCATACCTCCAGGATCTCTCATAGGAGTCATACATGGATGTAGTGGAGTTCGAGAAGGATGCATGGGTGTCTCACTTCCCATACCATATCTGGATGTTTCTCTGGAACAATGGACCAATGTTAGAAAGTTTAAATAAAAAGAAAAGGAGAATTAAAAAAAAATAAATAAATAAAAACTGTAAAAACATCTACTTACCTAAATGGCGTTGAGACGTTCACCTTATCAGAAACATAGCTACGATCAACTGCACAAAAAGGCCATCTTTACAATAGTAGTTGGCTAACAAAAAAAACAGGAAATAAGTTGTCAGAACAAAGGAAACTTGCCTGTAACAACCTTCATTTGTGACTCCAATTCAACCCGAACAGAGGAACCTTTAACATCTATAACACGGCCTTTGCATCCCTTGTAATGGCCCAGTCGAATTTTTATTGCAGTCCCCACTAAAGCATCATGCCCTCGTCCACCTCCATGTCTTCCGCCCACTATCAAACGCAATAACAGTTACAAGAGAGAACTCGTGACAAAATAAAAAAGCCAATAACTCCCCTGAGCACATAAAATAGATAGCACTAAGGAAGAAGATGATGATGATGGCAGAACTTTAAGTAGCATTGAAGGACAAAAATATGTAACCACATCACATCGGTACAGACCAAGAAGCCTTTCAAGTTGGGCAGCGCACACAGAGAGGGCGACCAGTGAGACCCAAAGTATGACGAAGCCTTTAACATTTGCAACTTACAATTAATAGGACCGCCTCTAGGTGTTCTCATTGGAGACTGGGGAGCACGAGGTGGGGTTCTGAGATGGTTAAATCTTGATGGGAACGAGTTACCCTACACAATTGGATAAACATAACTAAGTATATAAACCTTAATTTGGTAACAACTGAAACGGTCAAGTCCTAAGATTCTTTACATTCCTATCTCCATTTGCACGTGCTCCACCAACCATCCTACAAGATTCAGATTTAGCACAAATAAAGCCAGCATGTTCAAGGTGATGTCGATCATAAATAAACAAAATTCCTTTGAAGATATGCTCAACAGGACCTTGTTTCCCCTACAGTGTGACCAAAATAGGAATGAGGACCACAAATAGATCAATTGAGAAAGAAATTGATAACCCAGTCCAAGAGTAGAACAATGAAAGATAAGAAGAGTTGAGACCAGACCCTGCATGGACCATCCAAAATTCTCACTACGTCTTTCACTGATAATGTGTTCTTGTACCTATCTTTTGCAAAAAGTTTCTTGTCAATCTTGTATTTGATCTCCCTTAACCTCACAAGTGCGACATCTGGTCTCTCTGGGACCCCCTTAAGGACCTAGTGAAAGATAAACCATTTTCAGTACAACAATTTTGCACAATCACTTTGGACTTCTAACTCGAGCAGCTCACCTGAAAAGCTTCGCTCTCAACACGTATAATCACACCAAAACTATTGTCACTGCACAAAAAAATTGATAACAGCTGACCTCAGTAAATATTATAGACAATAATGATTATGACAACAATAAATGCCTAAATGAAGAAAAATCTTACTCCATCAAAACAAGGTCATGAAGCTCGTAATCTCCAATTCGTGTGATACCGGATGTTACCTCAGAGCTTTCCACGACATTGTCCGCAAATACACGGAGCTGAATTTGTTAGAAACAGAAACTAATTATTAAATCAATTTTTAGATCACATACATGACATAAAATTGCAAAAGACTGGATGAAATACAAGATCCTTGGCAGTGTCTGACACTATATTTACAACGTGCCCCTCAACTGACACCACCATTCCAGTAGCACCCTCAGTAGCTCCAGATACAACTTTCACGTGATTTCCAGCGTCAAAGTATTTGCAGAGTTCTCTGTCGCTAATAGCTAAAGTTTTCTGCAAAACAAATTGTAAATTAACAGGAGATATATAATTACCTCTTAAAGAAGAATAGGAGCTCCATCCATATAACACAAAACATGATATGTAATAGAGGAATCTCTTCACTTACAGGAAGGCCTTTCTCGTGGGGTTTGATATGTACTGTATCTTCCTCCACTTTCTCCACCAAACCCTTCAGATTTTTCAGGTCCCCCTTCACGACAATAACCCTGTCGCCCTTCATGAAGTGACCTTTTTTTCTATTTGCAAACAGGGTTGATAGACTAGACATATCACCATCCCCTATTTCATCAGGCTGTCTAAATTTCTCAAGTTCATCAAAAGTAGGCTGTACATTCAGAGTGCTTATTGACTTCATTGAAACTGTTTTGCATAGGAAACCATCCTTGAACATCATTCCCCCAATGTTTTCATAGTAATCACCAGTAGCTGGATCTCGTCTACGCTCAACACGAATATGCAATTCTCTGTACAAAAGGGAAAAAAATTGTATTAAATACAGTAAATAGAAATTTGATTGAAGGAACTCAATTAAACAAGATTACCTAGCCTCATCAACATTCATAAAACGTGCAGGAGGAGTAAAGGCCTTTTTCTTCGGAACTTCCCTCCCTTCCTGAAACCACATTAGTGCAGATTGTTACCAAAAGAGGGAACATATAAAAGTTCAGTTCTCGTGATCTCTTAAAAAACAACCAGAGATTGGAGTACAAAGAAAAATAATTAATAGTATAATAGTATAAAAGTATACGATAGATGAATACCAATTTGTTAGCCAGCGCCTGCAAGTCAATCCTTGGAATTAATTTCACAGTAACTCTCTGCCGCACATTATCAACATCTACAACCTTACAACAGAGTAATAGGGAGTCAATAAGAAAGCTGAAAGAGAACACGAGAAAGACAATATAATAAAAAGGGAACGGGATATCATGAGGAAATAATTACCTTTGCAAGATCCCCTTTATAAGTTCCAATCTTCATTCTAACCCAAGTATCCCTGGAAACATCAATAGCTTTGCTCTCAACTGAAAGAACATCAGTCATCTCCTTGATTGGAACGAGCATTACTTTGCTGGGATATATATTACGCATACCCTTGACAGTCTGAAGCAAAATGGGAGAGAATTCATTAAATTTTGTCAACCACTCGCGTACAAATTGCATTAGCATTCTAACAATCCAGGCATACATTGGAGTCTACATACCTCCCTCACATGGGCCTCTTTGTCTGCTTCAATATATATATAGTTTTTTAAATGATCAAGTGCTATAACTGATCTAATCTGCATTTCAGGTCCCTTATCAATGCACTTCTGCATTAGGCAAACCGCAACCTCCCTTTCACGGCCAATCTACAAAACACAAACGGGTACGATAATGAGAAGCTAAAAAATCTCTGAAGTACTTTACATTCTTTCCCAAGTACATTCAAACGCCTTGTATTAACATACCGCACATTTCACCATCCACAACTTTGGGTCCCTAATAGATGGCAAAAGAGCTTGTTGTTCTACTTCGGTTGCCTCCTCATCATACTCTACATCATGGCTCTTGGCATATCTCTCTTTTATCTTTATCTGTAAAGCTTCAATGTCTTCTGGCTCATCCTCGGGTGGAAGGAGGGGACGACGATGAATCCGTCTACCATCTTCATCAGGTATATCGGCTCCAGTATCAATGAAGTCTGTATATCAAGGATTTTAAATCATCATCTTTCAACAGATAAAATAATGAATCCGACACAATAAAAGAAGGTCCACTCAGTGTTCCAACATAGTGAAACAAAAGGAGAATGCGGAAAGAATTTAAAGAATTTCAATTTCACTACTGACAAATGACTGATTCATTCAAAAAACTAAGAAATCTACACGTAAACAAAGTTTTCCATAGTGGATAACCAGAACAGATGACTTGACCAAACAACAACACTTCATATTAGACCACAAATCATTTTAAAGGTTACCAAAGATTTGCATTAGAAGGGCAATGCTGTCACAAACCTACAGGTATCTTCCCCATTTCTCATAAAGGAAACTTCAGTTTTCTCTAAAGGGGAACAAGTGTTTGTAACTTCTAAGCATGTACCTACTCAAATAGATAAATTTGGAACGCATCACATTTTGCACTGTTAAAAATGGTAGTTGGAAAGGAACTTTCCAGGTACCCAAAAAAATTTGACAGACTAAAATGCATATCTTCAGAACTAGAAATATTATCGAATAATAATACCATCAATAATAATACAGCAAAGACAAATAACAGTGTCTGGCCTATATAGTGTCTAACCATAACATAGCAAACTAACCAATCTAATAATCTTGAATTCTTTATCATTAACATTTAACATTAAAAAGCTACAGAACCCATCCTAAACTCAAATTTCTGTTCAACAAAATAACTTAAATCTCTTTACTATTTATGCAGAACAAAATTTCCCACTTCATCCACAACTACAATAACATGAATCATCCACAACTACAATAACATGAAGCTTGTAATATCAAAATTCAAGCCATCCCTGTTTTAGAGGCAGAATCAACTAATCAATCAACAACCTTTCTACGTGAGAGACGTTGAGTGATAGTCTACAGTTTTTTTTTGCCCTTTTCAGATAAGCAACAGCCAAAACCTAGAACTTTTCCCCTAATTTCTTCCCTGTGAATAGTAGAAATTCTACTACTTCACTCGCCAATCACTTCAATCCTCGCTAAATCACAGAAAAAGATCAAATTACTTTTACCCAGACGTTCAAAAACATAATTGAATTAATACGATGATAATCATAGTTCTAATAGTTCAACTATTTTATATAAAGTTCCTAACAGTCCTAACATAAATATTTAAAAATGGCATCTTCTCTTTTTCAGATTGTAATGGACACAGCCACTTTATTGTTCCTTTTTTCCCAAATTGCTACGTGTAATTCAACAAGTTCACCAACTGCTATTTGCAATGATTCACTCAAAACTGAAAACTTCAACTGATTTACTTATTGATTTATATAAAATACAATATATAGATGGAAGAAATGTCCCCAACCCTATGTCCATAACTTCTCCTTTGAAGTAAATCAACTCTTCATTTTTTACATTTTCAAATTGATAATAACAAATTTACAGGTTCGCCTCATTCACTTTCGTTCTCAGAACTTCCACTCTAACGAAAATTTTCAACAGTTCATAATGCTAAAAGTCAATAAATTAAGTAATCATTAACGTAAAATAAAATGAAAGCAGCCAAAAAAAACTAACCGTCTTCGCCTTCCTCTTCTTCCTCCTCTTCGTCGCTATCAACCTGTGCTTCCTCATCAAAGAAGTTCGACAGCCCTCGATTCTTCTGCCGCTTACCTCGGTGACCGCCGCCACCGCCACCGCCGTCATACTCCTCATCATCTTCCTCCTCTTCATCATCGTCCTCCTCCGCAAAATCGTCTATAAAATCCGATCTTGTCCGTTTCCTTCCGGACTTCCCGCTGTCATGGTACTCTTCATCTTCCTCGTCCACCGGCTCGTAATCCTCTTCCTCCTCTGGCTCCAGGTCGTCATCATCATCGTATCGGCTACGAGGCATTGGGATTTACAAGTATTTCTTCCCTCCTTCGTAAGAAACTCGATTGCAATATAGATTGATCACTGCGTGAGGGTGTTAATGTGTGTAGCGTATGAGAGAGAAAGCCCTAGAAAAGATGAAGGAGGAGATTGCGATCAATTTTAAAAATCATTCTAAATTTAAGCGTCCGAGATTTTTAATGAATTTTAATGAAATAATTTAAGTGTCCTTAATTGAGTTTCCTTAATTGAGATTTTAATAAAATTCAATGAAATCTTTTGATATTCAGGCATTCTCAATAACAAATGGATCTATAAGGATTTTATTAATTGAAAGTTTTTAAAAGATTTGAATACATATAACAAATGGATCTTCGATTTTGTTAATATTGAGAGAGGTCACCCGACTTTGTCCGGAGTTTCATTTTAGTCATTCAACAATTTTCCGTCATCTTCAATGTGGTAGAAGTATTTTCTTGGAGAATATGGATGTTAATGACTCTCATTAGTTGTCCAATTGTGTAATAATTTTATGTATTTCAATTGTTAAAAGTCGTGTATTTACCTTTCGATGGGGATTACTTCTATGTTGAAAGTGGAGTTTTACAGTTTTGTCAAATTGGAACAACAAACTAATGTGGCTTTAATTTCGAATAAGACAAGTCTGTCATGTAAAAATAGATGTTACTAGTCACCCAACCGAAACAAAATTAAGAATATAAATAAAAAAATTTGAGTGGCTAAACAAAAAGGTAATTGACGCTAAATTTTCGTAACATTTGCCTCTATTGTGAAATATTCCATATCCTTCCAGATTGACCAAAAAAATCCCTAGATGACTTTTCCCATGAGGAAAACCGTTGTACCGTCCAAGTCCACTAGTTAGGCATTAAATGGGACCAAAACAATTTTTAGAAAGGGGGATAATTGCAACAACGATCTCAAATCTTTCATCATTTTATTTATTATATACAGATCTTTCATTTATGACACTCACGTTGCCAAACCTTTTAAATAATTAATTTTTCATTTGCTTCTTCTCCAAATCTTCCACCCTACCCCACCCAAGTAGGGGATACCTGAACATTTAGCTGCTATGAACCTGAAAAAAGTGTTGGTTCATAATAGAAATCTGAATAATGATAAAATTTAGTTTCTTCATCTTTCTTTATAGTGTCTAATGTTGTTCGGTATCAAATGTAGTAACTTTCTAGTAACTTGGTATAATAGTTTCTTGTTATGCCCATGTCATATTCCTTTTCTACTTGTTGGGAAAAGGAAGAGCATCGCTTTGATATCTTGTTGTGGAGAAATCAGTGGTTCATAATGAATGAAAAAATATATCTTATTTAATTTCGAAAGCCTACTATAGCACTTCTTCGCCTCCTGGTTGGAGACCACTTGCTCATCCTCCATTCTAAAGCTATCTTTCGACTAAAAAGCCTCCAACTTGCATGTGAGAAGTTGAAGATAAACATGTCTCATCATCTTTCAACTTTAAAACGAGTGCTTGAATAAAAGTGTTCCCCATTTTCATTCTTCTCAATTTGACAAGGTCAATGTATACATTAGTATACAATAGTAGACATTGTCGAATGCTATAATAAACAAGGGGAGAGGTGTTTTATCCGTTCCCATATGAAATGGTGTCTTCCACGTGACAATTGTTGTAGCACTTGAAAATGTTCCTAAATGCTTTATTGTAAAAAGATCAAGTCGTGAATTCCATTTCCATTGACCCAATCGATTTCAACCTCCAAGAATAACCTAATCTCCAGTCGACACTTAGAGCTTGACCGATGTTCGCAAAACTCGACGGGATCGTTGATAAATAATAATTTAGTAAGAAATAGTATCATACCCTGAGAAATAAATCTTAAATTGAATTTTACTAATACGTTATCAAACTCGAATTTAAACGTGGTAAAAGAGATTTATGTTTATGTCTAAATTAATCTACTAATTAACTAAGATGATTTTAAACTACATATGATATGTGTTGGAATTCCGAATCCACCCATTATTATCCTAATTCCAATTCTCAACTATATAATTTAGTTTCATTCATATATTTTCGATAATTTATAATCCTATCATATTCAACTTTCTTTTTGAAGATAAGTTAATTCTATTCTATATACGACCCAATCATATTCCTAATCCAAATTCATATGAATATAACACATTTAATTACACGATTATCTAGATGATGAACACTCGATATATCTTATTCCTAACATCTATTGCTCATTTGTTAATCATACTGTGTTATACTTATTGTGAGCCTCTTAGTACTACAATTAGCAACTAAATACCTAATTGGTGATCAAGCAATGAAATAATTCAACGGGCATACATAATTAATTAAGAAACACTAGAATTACTAAGCCCCTGTTTGAGGCCCATTAATTGGCAAAACAAAGTTTTGAATAGTAAAGTTTTGGAAAATGTGCGGTTAAAAAGTATGGAAACGTTTTGGGGTTACTTGCAGGATATTTTACTATTTGAATGTGTGATTCAAAATGAGTATGTAAAAAAAGGAATTTTGAAATAAAGGATGTCAAACAAGGACTAAAATGCTTAACTTTGAATTAAAAACAATTAAATAAATTGTTTATCTTCATCCAACACAAAGGAAATCTAACCAACGTGATTTTGATGATAAAACAATAAGAAGAATGGAAAAGTATCAACTGGAATATATAAATACAAGAAATAGATGTGAAATCTAATTCTTGTTCTTGATCTTCAACCTCAAGATTTGATTCTTCAAGTTCATGATTTTTTTTATTCAATTCACATGCTAGCTTTGTTCTCCTCTCCTACTTGTAGTGAATTGGCCCCTCGACTCTCGATAATATGATGTTTGAGAGGTGCTAGAAAGATCCCCAATGTTTTGTCCAAATTCTATATTTATAAGAGCCAGATTTAGGTTAAGAAACGGTGAAATTGGTTTTCAAAAACGTTTTGACCATAAAAGTAAAGTAGCCTGCACGCTTGGTTTTATATCTGAGCAGTCATTAGTATTTTTGTCATATCTCTCTTCTGATATCTGATTAAGGCGATTAAAAGTGTGTTAAAAATCCAACTCAAAGGGCTACAATTATTCTAAAAAGTATCATTTTTTTTTTTCAATTGGAATGTTTACTATGAGAAAAATAGGTCTTGATATGTTGCTGAGAATCTAGTGGATAACTTGTGCGGCTGAAAATTGATTGGTGAAAATATTTTGACTATCTTTCAATGCATCGTTCCTTTGACTTCTATTTACATCTAATCGATCATATGTGATCCTCGATCATTATTTTGTGGTCAAAATCAACTACTGATTTTGCATTTAAGTCCTCAAACTTTGAATTTTCTTCCGTCTTCACTCATTTTCGTTCCTTGGTTCTAACTTAGCTTCCATACATTGATTTTTCACCTAACAAACAATAAACACATGAGATTAGGTCCTAATTAATTTAAAAAATCTTAATGTCTATATTTAAATGCCTAGATTATCAAACATCATCAAACTTGAATATTTATTTATCCTCAAACAAAATCATAACATATCTCAACAAGCAAGCATGCAGTAAATTTTTACCTAATTGGTGGCCAATCAATCAAGTATTGAAACATACCGTTTGTCTCATGATTGAAATCATTATATTAAACCTATGAACAACTTAAATATATATATAAACTTATTCTTTTAATTCACATTCCCAAGGTTTGATGTGATATATATATATATATATCAACCTCTCTAGTTTGGATAAATTTCACTAATTATTGGTCAGTTTATCAACAAATAAAAATTCTCCTTTATTTTGATTGATTCAACCTTTAAGGATCAAACAGCCTAATAATCCCTTATTAAAAAATTACTTCTTTGAAATAAGTGTTTGGGCTTGATCAGTGCATGTAGTACGTCTTATGTTTTATGCATTTGCCTTTTTCATATTTTTGTATGTATTATGTTCCATACACTAACTTGATCCATTTTCGAGTTTTCTTTTTGGGATTTTCAACAAGTGTCCTCATTGTGATCTTTTATAGGGTAGCTTTTACTCATGAATCATGGTAGCCTTTTTTTTATTTTATGCAATGATTAGTGCAATATTCATCATTAAACACTCATTCTCAAAAAATGATCTCTAACTTAAGATTTTCATCTAATTTTCATTTTATTGACGTTAGACAATTCATAGAAGAATTTGCACACATGACATTCTCATTCATGTTAATATCTTACTACAACAGTTTAACCAACCCCAAACTATACCAAATTTAGTTTAATGATGTATAATATAATGGTTTTTGGGGGTTTAGCATCTGAGTACCACTATTTCAACCCATAAGAAAAAGAATCAATTCATTCCTTTATAAGGGTTAATTACCCCAATAGTCACTGAACTTTACCAAAAGTTTCCACCAGGTCACTGAACTTTAAAAACTACGTGGTTAGTCACTGAACTTTCGAAACTGCAACCCCATCCATCACTGAACTTTAAAAATCACTTCATTCATCACTAAA
>CAIGRT010124130.1:0-10989 GCA_903798405.1 Fraxinus platypoda | reverse complement strand
ATGATTTGTCAATCTAGGAGCACCAGCTGAGCTCACCATCTAATGAGCATGCCCTACAATGTCAACATTATAGCCTCGATAGCAGTTGACATTTGAGCAATGCTCGACTGTCACTTGAAAGGTGCATATCAATTGATTGTCGGGAAGTGCTAGACCATGGTTCATAACGATTCAGTCATTTGTCGGGACAATGCTCGACCATAATCACATCCATATACCGACAATATGCTCGTTGTCCCCTTCCACAGGTCAAAGCTTGATGGCAAGTAGCTGCTAACCGACAAGAGCAATGACCAATAGCTGTCATCTAAGGGGACAGAAACGTTTACCAGCTCATTAAAAAGGGACATATTATAGCGAGATTCTATCCACCAAATCATGGAAAACACATGACGTGTGTCCCCCCACCTGACAGATTTGTTCATCTAGTAAATATACCTAGAAAAAGAAGGCAGAGCCAGGTATTTTTCTTCTTCTTCTCAAATTTTATATACAGTAAATACAACATTTATTTGGTTTCCCTAAATACTCGCATAAAATCCACTGACTTGATTGTTGGAGTTTAAACTAGGGAGCAGTTGTCGTCTTATTTAGGTACCCGAGTTGCAGCCGGAGATATATCCAGCAACATCAGTAGCCAAGTATCAGGTAATTTAAACACCGAGTAAAATTCATTTCCAACTCAAGTAGACAAGGAGACAACAAACAGCATTAAATAACCCAAGAAAACATAAAATTAAACTCCCGGATGCCGAGAAATACTTTCTACATGATACTATAACATGAAAAATCAAACAAAAAGAGCTAACCTGTAGTTATTAGAAATCCCGATACTCTCGTCCTCCTCATTCTCAACATCATTATCCCCCTCCGTCCCCCTGTTCCCATTTCTCCTACGTCTCGAATTCCGATTCTTATACTCTATCCAAACGAGGAACACATGGAACAGACACTGTAGCGCATATCCACAGACCCAAACCCTAATGGGCACAGTAGGGTTCTCATCAGCCGTGCAAATCAACATCACAATCGACACAATCACGAAAGACAAGTTCCACATCATGTCGAGCGCAACGACAGGCTTGGAGTATCCCCAGTCAGCGCGGCGCTCCTCTAGCTCACGAGCTGCAGTCTCGCGGACCAGCATTGAAGCGCCGCCACGGCGCTGAGAGGAGACGATGCGGGAAAGGAGGATAGACAGAGGGGAGGAGCGAGAGGGGTCCGACTGGCGGCGGCGGAGGAGTGGGGCCATGGAGGAGAAGTTAGTCGGTGTAGACGGCTCCGATGACATTTTTCCCTAATTTGGTTGTGCGAGTTCAGGAGTGGAACTGAATAAAAAGTCTGACAAGGATAGAGGAAAGGGGTGAGTGGTGGAGGTGGCGGGGCCGTGGGTGATGGGGGGGAGTCGGTGGGTTCTAGAGAGGGGAGAGATGGCAAGGCGACTTCTGAGGGCGGAAGATAAACGGTGAAAGGAAATATGCAGCCCCGTATTGAAATTCATTTATAAATAAACATTTTATAAATTATAATCAATTTGTTTGACCAAAATGTATTTTGAAATAATATTTTAATAAAAAAATATGTAGTTAAAAAATAATTTTAAAAAAAAATTTACGTGTAATATTATTTTATTGAAAAATATAATTAAAAATAAAAAAAAAATGTATTTTAAAATAATATGAATGGCTAATACATTTTAATAAATAACTATAAATAATATAAATGTTAAATTATAAATAAATAGGATATTAAATATTAATTGTTCGCAAGTCAAACACAGCAACAGATGAAACCAAAATGGGTACCGTCGAGGATTATTAATAAATAGTATATTAAGATCAGGTTTGGTGTCCATTTCTTTTTGTTTCAAGATCATTTTCAATCACATTCACGAAATAAAATATTTTGCACATAAATTTATTATTTTTCTCTACTTTTTAATCACGCATTCTTTTAAATATTCAATTCAAAACTTTTTTTTTTTAAATAATGGGTACCAGGGCTAAATATTAACTTTATTTATGCAATTATTGACTATAATATAATATAATTTATTTATAGTATATTAATTTCAAAATAATGAAAATATAGATTGTCTCAAAGTATTCCGTTAGTTAATCAAATGAAAATTTTCTAACGCATTTATCGATCATATTAACTAACATGATTGTTGTAGTCCGTACCCCCTTACCTCCAATGGTTGAACATCTATTATCCAAATTTTTGGCACATTGATCAAAACTGTTCATCGTCAACATATAACATATCTAATTCATCATGTACCCGAAAAAGAAACTTGGATGTTCATAGCCTTCAAATCATTGTTTACTATCAAATGAAGTCTCACCAATAACAAAAACGTATGACTCAACTATCTTCCAGCCCACTAATGCAGATTCGAGTTCCAGTATCTAATACCTTGAGTCGAATGGTGGACATGTACGTATCTCATATGAGCAAAGGTTCTGGTAAGAAGCACAAAGAGAAATAAAGTAGAATAGAATGGCCAAAGGGCGGGCAGTTAATCTTCTTCTTCAGTTACATGACTACAATCATCATCAACTCAGAAAAATTTCCGTGATCATTATCTTTTGTAAAGCAGATTCAATTGATGGATTATATATGACCTAACAATACACATTTCAAAGAAAATTCTTATTCCAAAATTTCAATTTACTGAAGAAGAAGACACTTACCCATCATTTCAGTATTGAACAAGTTACGGAATTGTTGTAGCAGTGTGGCCATGTATTTGTGTTTACAGTCACCAGGTAAAAATTAAGACATGAATTTAAACATTATTATGCTTTCTGGTATGAATATAAAATTAAAAAGTTCACCTAAATATACACGAGAATAATATGCAAGCTTGGGTACCGCCGGCTCGAAAAGGAAACTTTTTTGACTTCTGTAGCATATTGGTTTCAACTTACAATATAGATATTAAACGGCAAAAATAGCGTACACATGAAGTTGTACGGGCAAGTAATTGCTTTCCAGAATTCATGTGTACAAAAATGCCTTTCATAAATACTGTACACAAGAAGTTGTAAGGTCAAGTAATGCTTTTTTCATGTGGATATCTTGAACAGAAGCTTAAGACTCCTACATAACCTATTAAAATTGTTCCAAAGGAAGCTCCAAGATGAGCTTTCATTTGACAATTGCAAGTTAGCAATTTCCATAAAAAATTTATAGCCTTCTAATGGCCACATCAGTTGTTTCCTTGATAAGACCTCTCATTGTCATCTCATCCTGCAATTGTGAAATACTAATCGTGTCATTCTGCACAGTGTAGCCTCTAACTAGGATATCATAAATTACATAGCCCTTGTTTGACATCCATTTTTTTCCGTTCTCTTTCTCATTTTTTTTTCTCTTTCTTCATTTCAACCACACATTCTATCAATAAAATAATATTGCACATAAACCCAAAAATTTTCTTTACTTTTTAACCACATATTCTTCCATCAATCACTATTTCAAATCAATTTTTTCTCCAAAATGGGTGTCAAACAAGGGCTATGCCAGTAAAGACTTGCATTGCATTGCATGCCAGTAATCAGGAGTTATTCCTTTCTCCAACATGTCAGTAAAGACTTGCATTGCTTCAATCATGGGGCCTTTATTTGTCAACCCAAAAATCAAAGAGCTATATGTCAACAAATCAGGAGTAATGCCCTCTTTAACCATCTTGTTCTTGAGCCTGAAAGCTTTAACCAAATCCCTCTGCTTGCATAGCCCTGCAATCCAAGAGGTATAAATGTACTTGTCAGGAACAATTCCTGCCTCTGCCATATCCTTGCAAAGCATATGAACTTGACTAAATTCTCCTTCTTTGCACATGCCATCAATAAGAGCACTGTATACAACTTCATTAGCTTTACTTTTGCTGAAATGTTCCTTCACCTCATTCAGATTCCCATGCTTGCAGAGGCCATCTATCAATGTTGTTAGAGTCACAATGTCAGGTTCAAACCCCTGTGATAACGATTCCTTGTACTCATCTAGTGCTGCTTTCAAATTTCCAGCCTTAAAATATGCACGCACAAGTGTAGCAAATATCATATTATCTGGTGACAATCTGTTCACCATATGATCCTCAACCTCAACTGCAATTTCCAGTTTATTCGCAGCACAAAGCCTTGATATAAGAGCCCCATAAGTCACTATATCAAGTCCAAATCCCCTAGCAAGCATCTCAGATAAATACTCAAGCGCCCAATCCACATTGCCTCTCTTAAAATGCCCATCAATAATCAAAGTATAAACAACAGAATTAGGTAACGCCCCATCTTTCAACATTTTCCTAAATAACCGCTCAGCCCTCTGCAACATCCCCTGCTTGCAGAACCCGTTAATAAAAGCCACATAAGTAACCACATTCGGCAAGACTCAACACGCGTGCATATCCTTGTACAAATTAATTGCCACTTCTAAATCACCAACCCTACAATACGCATCAATCAAGGAAGTAAAGATAAGCAAATTGGGCAAACCCCACCTTTTCTCATGTCCCTGAACACCCTCAAACCAATATCCAAATCACCCATCTTACAATACACATCAATCAAATTACAGCAACATCATTCGGCATGCAAACTTTCCACATCAAACTCATGTAAGAAGAACCTCTTTTACCATTCCATCCTTACAAAACCTTCTAAACAGCACATTATAAGATAGTTATCGACAGGCGTCAAGACTATTTATGGTAGCTCCGTGAAAATTAAGATGAAGTGATTAAAGATGATAATTCTGAACATCTAATCACATTGATTGAAAAGTTATCAGAAAGGAATAACTTTTCCCCACATATTGAAATCAGAATTAAACTTGTGGGAGCAAAATTCATAATGTTCAATTCAAAATGCTATACATATTTTTGGAGATTCCTACACCATGTAATACATCGTGTAATTGTCAGAGAAGGAAGTATATTTTCATGTATGTTCATTTAAATCGTGTAATTTCTCTATTCTAGTATAGACTTTCTAAGGCTAATGTCATGGTTCCTCAATTAATTCATAGTAAACCATCTTGAGAAAATATTCATAATGATTCTATCTCTTTAAACTTGTGGGAACACCATATAAAACCAATGATGCTCCAGTAAAAAAAGGGAATAGACAAGCTTCTCGAGCTTGACTCATGAATGATCCAGTCCTCCGTCTGTGATTGCATTGACTCCCGGGCTCATATTTGATTGCATCACATATATCACAAGGCAAATCATTTGCTATCTCTTGAAACCAACCCGCACATAAGGCCTTACCAAATCTATCAACATCAGTGCTTACACTCCATAGACTAGCCACTATGTTAGGAGAACCTGCCGATAGAAACAAAATAGGAGCACCTTCTGGGGCGTAAAGCCCTTTCAGTTTCAGTACACCACTTTCGCATCCCAAAAGTACTGAAGCAGCACAACCATTGAGTTCTCGAATCTTATCCTCGAGGTCAATGTTCAACCCTGAAATGGCAAGGTAAAGATGAAATCGGGTTTGACGATTCTCTGGAAATACAAAATAAAAAACAGAATGCATGCCTGGCTATGCTTTACTTAAATAACTTATTTGTGAAACTTGATTTCCGAAGTAACATTTTTTTTTGGGGACAAATCTTGCTTTTCTCTTAACTTGCATTCACAAATGTAACTTTTAAGCACAATCAAACATGTTCTAGTTGCTTACCGTCTCCATGGCCCGAGTAAACATAGAGGTCGTGGCTTTTCAAGGCTACGATCCGCTTATGGTTTGGGGTCAAATATTTATACGCTCCCTGCACGGAAAAATCAAATGAAAAAACTTCAATCTTGGCAAATCTTTATTTTTCTCATAAGTATGAGAAATAAAGATTAAGATTACCTTACAATTCTCTTCTTGCAACCATTTCTCAAATTTAACCTGGCAAATTTCACCGCAATCATTGCCCGGATTTATTTCATAATATAGGTTGCGAGGATTTATCGACGGAAAGGGTACAGAATTTGTCGAAAACTGCGCTTGGTCTTGGCAACACGTGTGAATTGTTGCAAGAATGCTTCCAACAGACGGCATACGATAAACCTCTTCGTTTTTCAATATCGGCAGATTCTCCCATGGAAATAACTGCAGAAAATTATCAATCTTACGTAAATAACCTTTAATAAAGCATCAGACTACATGATCAGCAAGATACGAATCAATCAAAGAAATTATCAATTATATTATATAAATTACTATAATGAAAAGAAAAGCATCACCTGTAGATTCATTTCTCCGATTTTCAAATAGAAAAATTCCAATTAATTGGTTAAATAGAAACTCTAAAAGCTTACAAAAACATTAAAAGCATAACAGAAAATAACAAAAAAAAATACATGAAAGTAATAAACCAAGGGTGTGTACCTGAACCTCGGAATCCAAGACTAGAATGATAGGACTTCTTTTCAGGCAATCAATCTCATCGTGATCACATGTTTTGAACACAGAACTCAATAGGGATGCTGAAACTTTCGGCTTTATGCCAACATAACATCGTTTCGTCAAGATATTCCGTAAATATCTCTCGTCTTCGGACAGATACTCTTTCCTGAATATGTGTTCAGAACTTGGCCACTGTCCCAACAAAACATGTTTCCAAGCGCCAAACCAAAAAGCTTCCATATTTCTAATACATAAAGACACATTGGCATAAAATTAATTGAATAAAAAAAAAACAATCCATCATTTTAATGCTAGTAAATTCGCTGATACCACGATACAAATGTAAAGTGGTCCATGAATGAATATATTAAAATCCATCTAAAGAACTTACATTAACAATTGACGGATTCTGTTATCAACTGTATACAATTTGGAAATCCTCGAATGCCCGGACTCTTTGTTTTCAATATTTGGGCCATTGTCAAAGCAATCCAGTCCAATCTCCATAATCTCTCTGAACATTGGAGCTATGTCATCTACAACAGTGGAACCCCAAGGTGGCGTCCAACTATTAACAAAACTACCTGATATGGAACCTGCGTCGTGTGTAACGTAAAAGAACAAAAGAATCAGACTTTACCATATTTTCAGAGAATGCGTGATGTTACAAATCCCACTGTTTCTGAATTAAAGTACCTTCCAATGTTTTATCCAGTGGCAGAAGTATAATATATTGATTATCTAAATTCAAATTGGATACTAGAATCCATGTTTTGACGACAGAAGAACAATACAATCTCATCATATCAGCATCAGCACCAACAATAAAGCTAATGCAGATAACTGATGCACAAGGAAGGTCCTGAGAAAATCTCGAAACAAATTCTTCTAGATTTTCATATGTCTCTGGTGCAAGTCTAGAACATGCAAAGAGGGGTTATAGTTTTAATGAATTTAATAATTAAGAGATGGTAAGATTCATTCTATATTATCAGTCTATCAAACCTGAGTGAATTCTGTGTCTCCGAGACAGTGGGAAGTGGATTTGGAAGCAAAGACTTCTGAAGAGGAAAAATCATAAATTAATATTGCAGTCAGCATAAGGTAACAAGAAAAATGCAACAACAATGATTTAACATGCGCTTCCTTCAAGTTCATGAATAAGAAAATGTCATAAAGAGAACCATTTTTGAAGATCGCATACCTCAGAATATTTACCATCTTGTCTATTTGTGTTCTGCATCAAATTATAGAAGAGTTGTTGGTTTAGTTGAGTACCAATAGAAGCTTGGTGAAAGTAAGCTGCCCATTTACTCTCTGAAACTTTGCTTGGAGGTAAAGAAATAGACTGGATTGATGTTGAAAGTATATAGAGAATGGCAAGAAACCTGGAAATCTGTTGCATCATCATTGATAAGGAAATTATCACCCAAACAAAAAATAGAGGAGGAAGAGGACTAGATTTCTTAACACTGTCCACATTGAATTTCAAAAACTGGAGGCAGTCAAATGACATTTATGAGAAATTGCCTTAATCCGTTTCTTTGACGCAGATATCTTTGCATATCAGAAAATGTTCGAGCATGTTCGAAATGTGGACGTAGCGGTAGCGGTGGAGATGGAGGGCATTGAGGCTATGTTTTCCAAAAAGTGACTTTCATTCCCAATGAATCAACATAATGGGTGAACCAGACATGTTAAGCCCCTATTTGATGCCTAATAATTTTATTTTATTTTTGGGAAAATGAGTTTTGGAATAGTGATTTTTTGGATAATGTGTGGTTGAAAGGTAAGAAAAAATTTTAGATTTACGTGCAAAATATTTTATTTTGAAAATGTGTGGTTGAAAATGAGTTTTTTTTTTTTAAAAAAAAAAAAGAGTTTTTGGAGAATGATAGACAAACAAGAGCTAAATGAGTTAAATGCCAATGAACACAACTTCAAAGTGTTCAAGAGTGTATTTGGGGAATAATATAATTATAAATTTATGAAAATAAGCAGACTAAGATATGTTCATCCTGGCCTTCACACTTGCCTTCCTTATACAAAGGCTGGAGCATATGGAAGCCAATTTTCATAATTCACTATATTAAATTTAATAAAAAAAAAAAATTTCACTGAGTAAAGGTGAGACATCTCTCTCCTTATATTAACACTTAAATAAGAGCAATGGGAGAAAAACCACGGTCTGACCTTTTGAAAAGGTATGGAAACTTCACGACAAATTATAAATGCCGACTTCAGTAGAGAAACGACTTTTGAAGTCTCAATGCGTGAAATCTCACAACAATCTTCTCTGCTTTACAAGAACAGTGCATTAAAATAATAATTTATATTATTGATAACATGGAAATCAAAAATATTTTTATTATATACCTGGTCTGAGTATTAAAAGAGAATTTGCATATATAATACAGCAGATCGGCTCGTTCAACAGCTAACACGTCCCCAGGAAAATTGATTCCAATCAAATTTGTAAACAAAGCATTGGTCGGAGAAGTTTGATGGGAACATGATGAACTATTGCTGAACAAAATTGATATACTTCGAAGAAAAAGTTGATGTGCCAAATGATTTTTACCATACAAGCCATACAAATTTCCTGCATAATAAATACATTTAAATATTAAAGAAAAGGGAATGGTATGATTCAATATAATGACTGTTAACATCTCAGAAAACAATCTTCACAAGCTCTGCAGTGTGCATACATTATTTAGCCCCTGTTTGGCCCATTTATTTTTCTCTGTATTCTTATCAATCATACATTCTCCAATAAATAATATTACAGGTAATCCCGAAACTTTTTCTTCCTTTTTAACCACACATTTTCAAAAAAACACTATTCCAACCATTAAAATTTCAAATAATGGGGGCCAAACAGGGCTTACTAAAAATGGATAACCAAATACAAAGTGTAAATTCATAATCAAAGTAGGAGACTATGCTAGAAGAAGGGTAAAGTTGTAATTAATGAAAACGTAAACAATTGTATATTACCAATTTTTCACAATATCTTATAGGGTAGAACTTGTCATTGAATGCACAATTCCACATATTCACATACTAGTGAGTACTAACGGATTAAATTTGATAAGCTAAATAGAAAAACATGGATGGTAAAAAATGAAAATAGTAGAATATCATCTTACCCAGGCTAATCAGTAGCTTTAGAGAAAACTTTCTTTGGACAAGATCCCAATTCATGCATATAAAGTTCCTTAAAGAACCAGATTTAACAAATTCAAGATGAAGACACTCCCAACATATCATCTGGTCACAAAGGCGATGAACTTGATTGGTCTCAAAACCAGTCAATACAAGATCATGCCGTAATTTCTTGTTAGTTTCTTTTGCGCAATCATCAAATGATAGTGCCCCAACATTTTCAGGATTAGAGTAAGAATGCCTCCACTCAGAAGAATTTAACTTTTCTAATGCCAACATGTAGAAATGTTTAGCACGAGATAATTCATTGATAATTGACCTTTCGACATTTCTGGAAGATTTACATAAAAGTAAATCTCCCAATTCCTGATTTATGGTCACTTCCAGTGAATTTGCACATTTCGTGCAAGTAATAATTGCGCGATTATCATCCAATATTTTCTTTGCTTTGCAAAGCTCCCTTTTGGCCTGGCTCCGACAAAACATTTTACCGTATAGTCTTCCTGATAACGTTTTAAATAGGAAGTTAATATCTTTTGTTAAATTGTGATAAAGCAAGGGAAAAGAATAAAACAACCAACCTAACATGGAAGAAAAATAAATTTCAAAAAGTGCCAAGCCCTGAAATTGGGAGATGCTCTTCCCCCACTGTAAAGAATATATAGCTGCCTGCGCATTTCCTATATTCTCTTGTATGCTTGCAACCTATGATTCACAAATCATTGAGATAAAATAATGATATATAACAGAAACATTATTTCATATAAAGCTTTAACCAGAATATTTGAATTAAAGAATTCAATACCTGAAAGACGCTTTCAAGATAAGAGCTAAGTACATTCCAAGGAGTAATAATGCAGTCAAATTCCCAAGAAATGCCGTATCCCAGCCACTTACCAGTTGTTACTGGATAAGAAATCTCTAACTTCTTAATAATCCTGTATTGCTGAAACATTTTCACTCCATTTTCTTCATAAAACTCTTCCCTTCTCATGCTCGAGTAAAGAAATTTTGTAGCCAAAAGCTTCTTTCGTAACCTCAGGGCTTCTTTTGCATGTTGAAGAGCCTATAAAATATGAATGACTGTGTTAAAGAAGTTTTACTGACTAACAAAGAAAACAGGTCTAAAAGCAATGGATTTTGTTAGGGAGCAATCCCTTTCCCAAAAACATAAATCATTCTTAATGTTTGGAAATTTTTGCATTCTTCTTCAAAAGCAATCCCTTTCAGAAAATGTAGAAGAGAAGTTCAGTACCTATTTGTACACGGGAACAAAGTAGATTAAGTTGTAATAGAAGTATATGAAATCAATTTTATCTAAACTTGATGCTAATATTTAATACAGTAGAAAAGAAAGAGATAAACATAAGTTAAGGTTAGAGTTAATGAGCACTCCAAAATAGAATTAATCAAA
>CAIGRT010124119.1:0-10843 GCA_903798405.1 Fraxinus platypoda | reverse complement strand
ATCAATTACATAAACATTACATCATTAATTATTTAATTAACCAAAAAAATTATATCTTTATTAATAACAAATTAATTCTTGAACAAAACTATTAAATAAAAACTAGGCAAACGTGCATTGCACGTTGCTTGCACCTAGTAAAAGTAAAAAATATCTATACTTTCAATAAGGAAAGTAACATATAATTTAGGACAGATTAAAAATGAAATTAAGTCTGTCTTTACAGAACGGAGGTAGTAATAATTTGGAGGAAAACTAGTAAAAATTAAAGATAAAAAAATAAAAAATATATTTTTTGAGAGTGGTAAAATTAATTGTTAAAAATAAAGAGTATGTTGGAGTATTTTAGATTTTTTACTCTCTAAATTTATAAATACTCTCTAAATTGTACAATGCACTCTTTAAAAGTATAAAGCATCTTGAAGATGCTCTAATACTATTATGTAACACTAATGGTGCGGATCGATAAGTTAGCTAACAGTGGCACCCATTGATTCATTGTTAAATGAAGAAAATGCATTTCACCTCACTTACATTGAATATCGAGCTTTAATATCACCTAAATTAGTGTTAAACATAATTTATTCTACGTATCATTGTTTGTTAAAAAAATTGGTAGTGTGAAGGCGAAGTGGTGATTAAACAAACATTCGCGTTGGGCAAAAATTGTGCATAGGAATAAAAGGTTGATGATCAAGTTCATGTTTGGCTAGGCTTTAAAAATTAATAAGAGAATTGTTTTTTTGGGTGTATAAAAGATAATGTTAGTTAGATTTACTTCTAAAACTAAGCATTTTTAATGAAGTAGTGGGTTGAACACGCATTACACGTTAGTTGGTTAATATTAAAAATAAGTATATGTAAATCTTCGAGAAATTCATCTTTCATACATGGGTGTGAACACGTTCGTAAATATTTATTCTTGTAAAGATGCAGGAGGGCTTAACTTTTAAAAAGATTCATATTCTCTAAAGTTGTTATCGAATTACATACTCACCAGTTCTAAACTAATCGGAATTCAAGAGACATCACTAAAGGCAAATTTTGACTCTGAAAGATAGATTATAATAAGATTACGAATTATCATCATAAAAACAATAAACGGAGTATGTCCCATGCTCAAATTAACTTAAATGATTGTCCAATAGAGAAGATATCTTCCTCCATTATATTTTATGAAGTATTGAACCAAAAGAGAGAGATAATTACACATTAAACTTANAATAAACGGAGTATGTCCCATGCTCAAATTAACTTAAATGATTGTCCAATAGAGAAGATATCTTCCTCCATTATATTTTATGAAGTATTGAACCAAAAGAGAGAGATAATTACACATTAAACTTACATATCAGTACTATCATTTTTACACATGTGCATATGAGTACATATTGACCATTCATATCTCATCAACGATTGTCATATATCTTCTGCTAAATAACAAAAATGTTTGCCTTGGAATTATTGGCAAATAGTAATAGTTCAGAAAATAATAACATTACATATTTATTGAATTTAAGTCCAGTAACTGAAATTAAAGAAACTGGAAAACAATACAAAACATTATAGAAATTTTTATACTAACTTATACCTAGCTTACACAAGAAAATTAAGAGGGTGTTTGGTGGATATTAAAATAGATTTTTAGTAGATTGTGATAGAAGTTTTTGAAATGTGTGGTTGAAAAGTTGTGGGACCCATAAAAGATGTAGTTAATATTGATTGTTTGACTTTGACTTGGATTAAAATCAGATTTTAATCGAAACCAAACATGGCCTAAATGCAGGGACTTGAAAAATAAAACAAGAACCCTACACAAAGCTTTATTCCAATAAAAGTGAATAACCAAATCAACTAAAAATACAAGCATTTACTATTGAACCAATGAACAGAAATGCAATGACTTCAAACCTAATTTGTTTGCAATAAGAACATACCCCGAATGTAACGATTGCCTTGCCAGGGTAATTTCTACAACATCAGACTTGGTAGATTCCATCTTTCACTCCTCCACACAATATCCTCACAATTCATACTCTAAAAAAATAAAAAGTGTTCCAGAAAGAGAAAGGGAAATGAAAACCTAATTGATATGTACAATTATGATTCTAGTTATTTAATGGTGAGAGTATCACGATTATATAATATCGTATCTTTAAAAAGCATATATGAAACGGGTAACGAACACAACAAAATTAATCTCATTTCTTCTACATCATATTTAACCTCTAAGATTTCTAAATCAACGACAATTTCTTTAAAAATAGCTAGATGATCTACAAGTAATGTACCTTCTATCATATGATGAGAATACAAGTACTGCTTCAAATGCAATTTGCGGTTAGACTCTCTCTCATGCATAATTGCTTCAACTTCAATCATAATGCAGTAGTTGTCTTCTCTTTCAAAATGTCTTGAGGAATATTATTCGAAAGATGAAGATGAATTTGTGATAGGGTCTTTCGATCCTTCTGTTGTTTCTCCTCCAACATCCAAATTATGGGCATCTTATCAAATTCCAACAAAACATCATCTAAATCTATTTGAGAGAGCCTTGCTTGCATCTTCACCTATTACAACGAAAACTAGTGTTGCGATCCAAAAGCAGAAAATCATACTTCATGGTTGTCATCATAGAAACAAACCTCGAATAAATCAAACATTAAGCTCTGATACCACTTCTTAGAATTAATGACGAGATTATATAGCACAATATGAAGTAAAGATTCAACATAAGAAGAATAATAGAATTTAACAGAGGAATTGGGAATTCACTATAATATGAAGAAAGAATACAAAGATATTGTGTTTACGATATTGTCTAACTAATTAAACTTATAATAAAGAGCCAACTATATATAGAATACATTGTCAAACCCTAATTATAGTGTCAAAGATGGAAATAACATAAAAAAATGCATGGAATAGAGAAAACAACCTTCGGTCGAAATGCAGTTGCGCTCGAGCGCTAGTCTAGTGTTGAGCAATCGACGTACCCACCGCTCGAGTGGCGAGTTGGCGATAGCAAGTGTCAGGCTCCTTGCTTTGAGCACTTGAGCGAGTGCTTGGTACGCAATTAGCGAAAAAACTTCGAAATCATTTATTTGTCCATATTTTGACCTCTTCAAAGCCCACTTTAATTAATCCACCAAAATCCAATCAAATTTGGATCAAACTTCAACAATTTCAATTGACTCAAAACTAATATCTATTTATCTAACACCCATTTTTATCTATTTATAAATTCAATTATGGGATAATGGCAGCCACTGTATCAAACATTTCACTTTGTTGCAGACTTAATCTGAATATTTCATTTGTGTCACCCATCCACCCATTATACCAAACATTTCAAAAATTCGAACTTGAAGTCCAAGTGAATGGAAACCATCCATTTAACCAGTAGTTGATCAAAATAATTGATTTTGCCCAAATGTATAAATGGGCAAAATGATAATTTTACAATTTTAACATAAAATAATTTAAAAAATATAAAAGAGCTACCACTATTCATCTCCTTCACCAACGCAACGCAACCCATCCCACCCCCTGAAAAATCATCATAGTCAACACCACCGATCACCGTCACCGTTACTTAATAATTTTCACATCAATGGATTTCTTTAGTTTCCTTAGTTAAAATCCGAATTTGAAAGTGTTACAATTTTCAGGTGATGCCGACAGTGGTGGCAGTGACCGGTGGTGTTAGCTGTGATGATTTTCAAGGGGTTGGTGAAGGAGATGAAAAATAGTAGCTCTTTTATAATTTTTTCTATTTTCTATTTAATTTTTAAAATTATTTTATGTTAAAATTGTAAAATTACCATTTTGCCCATTTATATATTTGGTCAAAATCAATTACTCTGGTCAACTAACGATTAAATGGATTGTTTCCATCCACTTTGACTTCAAGTGTAAATTTTTGAAAGATTTGGTATAATGGATAACACAAATAAAAGGCTTGCATTAAATCTGCAACAAAATGAAAGGTTTGGTACTGTGATTGCAATTATCCCCTTAAATTATTGATAAACTCTTCCCAAACGAATGTAATTATTATTGGGCTAATTATACTGGTGATCAATGAATTTTCGCTCCAATTGAAATTAGATCACTGAACTTCAATTTATGGCAGCCGAATCACTTAACTTTAACTTAATTGATAATATCGCCAATTTGGAATTCGTCAATATACGTACAAATTAGTTGACATGTACTGGTGATCATCGAACTTTCGCTCCAACTGAAATTAGATCATTCAACTTCAATTTATGGCAACCGAATAACTTAACTTTAACTTAATTGATTATATTGCCAATTTGTAATTCGTCAATATACGTACAAATTAGTTGACATGTCCATCACCTCCAGCTCTTCATCCATCACCTCCTTCCAATTGACCTTGTCATATTTCTTCTCGCGCTCTCTTCGCCAGCAACTTGTATAACCTGTGGAGACAAATTTGCACAATCCATGATTCGCGATGGCCATAATATACTCCAAAAAAATCATTCTTTTTACGTATTGCAAATTTATCTTTTTCTTCCCCACCCAATATCCAAGATTGAACCATGTCAACAGCACTCTCCACCAATAGCCTCACTATTTAAAAGAACATGCAACGTTTAGTGGTCTTAATTAAGTCAGCCTGGGCAATTGTAGAAGTTGATTAGGCAACACTTTTGACAATACGTATAACATCTCCTTGTTAGCGATAAGGTTCGTAGACTATACTTGCCTCAAATCCAATGTGCTCAATCCACGTTTGGAATTATTAATAAATAAATCAAATTTACTAATAAATTATTTTCACCAAATAGATAAGGGATGCATGACACAATTTTCCTCGCGAAACAATCCACAAATAACATAACGAACAACAAATCAAAGTAGAAATCAACTTTAGTAGTCTGTGCTATATTCGTGTTTGACATTGCCTACTTGTGGCTCGACGTTGATTCACACAGGTTAATCTAAGTTGCCTCTTTTTATTATTTGTACACGAGACTATAATGTTAATTAATTAATCACTCAGCAAGTATGCCAAGTCGACAATCGATGTCAACTGTGAATCCACCAAACGACTTTTGAGTTAGAACACCATATAAAGCATTGATCTCACACCGTTAAACCGTTGGTAAGCCGAACCCTTCCATTGACCTACCTACCGGAGCATAAGTTAAAATACTATGATATACTACAATGGAGTGTATGTCCTTGACATCCCCGCAACCTAAACGCTTGCGCTAAGGAACACAAAACATGACATTTAACTAATTTGCCTAAAACCTTTTTATTTTCATCTCTTGGATCGTAATACGATCTTATTTAAGTATTGGAGTGATTTTAATCTCTAGAACCCACTTTTTCGTTATTCTCCAATTTTCACACTTGCTATTCGTGCTCATAGAATGAAAAAGTAGTGTTTTCAATTTTGTTGTTAGGGCACGTTAAAAATATACTTAAAAGAATCGTTCAAATTTAAAACACTTCTTGAAAATATCTAAACGAATAATCTTTAGCATTTTTGAATATTTGTCCTCAATCGCATGATAAGGAAGAGAATCAACCAATAGAAGGAAAATAAACAGCTTAACTACTCATGGATAAGGTAAACTATATTTATAAATATTGCAATGGTTTATCCAAAAAATCTATTTATCCAATCCCGAGCGAGTAGTCTGGTCCTTATGTGCCAGTCCCGTCCAGCCAAAAATTGAATCACCCATCTATTGGGTGCACCCTGTAATTAATTTTTCTCAGAAGACCCAATTTTATGCACAATAAAGCTATTTGTCCCGACTCAATGACCGAGACAAAATACAGGGCGCCGAGGTGGTGCCCTGTAATTGGAGGGGAGCTGACACCTCGACGCCCTGTATTTGGGTCCGATAATTGAGCCGGGCCCTATAGTTTTGTTCTTTTATGCACCCCCATAGTGCACCACTAATCCACTCGTTCTCGTCAAATTCTCCGTACTCTCCACTATCCCCACTCGCAAATCCACCAATCAGAACCAGCCGTCTGCCATTATATCCTAGCATATCCTCACGGCGATGACTTCTACACGTTACACTCTGTAATTGGTCTATCCATTACATCAGACCAAGACTTCACTCCGATTGGTCCACGTTTGGCAAGATTACACCGTCCGTGTAATTAAAAACGCGTAAAAAAAGAAGATACTGAAGCTTTAAATAGAAGGACTCGTGTCAAAACGTAGAAGACACTTGTCGCATCCAGCAAACATTAACAGGCGAAGAAGAAGGAAACGACACGATCTCTTACAAGGGTAATTTCGTCTCTGTGTTGTCAAATATTTCCCTCTTCTTTCTGCATATGAATGACATATTTTTCTTTTTCTTTTTTTTTTATAATTATTTTCGTGTTTCGATTTTATTGAATTGGGTGACCTTTGAAACAATGGGAACTAAATTGTAATTTGGGTATAGTGTTATAGTTTTTTGAATTCTCGTCCACAGAATTACCCATTTATGCACGACGGAAGGGTGCGGGGTTTTGATTGGAAGATTTATTATTATTATTATTATTATTATTATAAATTTTGCGAAGAAGAAGAAAGCAAAAGAGAAAAAAAAAAAAAAAAACTGTGTGTGTATTAGTATATGAACGTTGTATTGTTTTTGCCCTAATTGAATTATAGATATGAAACTAATCGTCACTATGACTTACGTAGATAGAATACATTTACCACCAAACAATTTTGGTTCTGCTCTTCGTGTTTCATTTTTTAGTTTTTAGTTTTGAATTCTTTTGTGTTTTGAGCGTCCATTTTAAGATTGATAAAAATGCGTTCTTTTTGTCATTTTGAAAAATTGTTTTCAAAATAAAAAAATGAAGTTTTGGTTTGATTTTAACTGAAAACGGCCAAAACAACTTTTTTGACGTTTTTAGTTTTCTTTGTAAATTTTAAATTCGTTTTTGGAAATTCGTTTCTGAAAATAGGTAAGTAAACGTGTTTTTAGTGTTTTCAAAAATTGAAAATTGAAAATGGTCTAGAGAACAGCCCTAAGTGTTCTTTGCCCTTTGTTTTTCCCTTTAAAGCTAAGTGATGATTTTTCTTTAGTATTTAAGTACTTCAAAGGAAGATCTGTTTTGAGTTTTTAACAGCTATCTTTTAATTTTTTAATTTATTATCCGTTGATATAAAAAGTTGATTCAGGAGCATGATGTTTTATCCAAAATTTGTACTGGAAGGTTTTAACCATTTTCACCCGTTGTCTTCTTCCTTGATTTGGTTGTTCATGTTCATATTTTTGAGGAAAAAAGAAGTCAATGAAAGCTGGGAAAGGGGAACACAGAATTCTATTTGTTCTCTTTTCTTGAATTATTAAACAGGTGTATATGCCTGTGTTGGTTGATAATCTACTCCGGTTGCTAAATTGTGACGATTATAATATTTGGTCAGCTTGTAGCTCTCTTGGCAATCTTCTATAATGGGGTCATACATGAACTTCAAGAATTTTGGGGACACAGTGCAGCCTGATGGCAACGGGGGGACACCAGTGGGTAATTATCCATTGGCTCGACAATCATCTGTATATTCCTTGACCTTTGATGAGTTCCAGAACACTTTGGCTGGACCTGGAAAGGAATTTGGATCTATGAACATGGAGGACCTTTTGAAAAGCATTTGGACAGCTGAAGAGACGCAGGCCATGTCTTATTGTCCCGGCGGCGGAAATGGGATGGCCCCAGTTGGAAATTTGCAGAGGCAAGGATCTCTATCCCTGCCACGTACACTAAGTCAGAAAACTGTTGATGAAGTGTGGAGAGATGTACTTAAAGAAACTGTTGGTGCAAAAGATGGAAGTGCTGGTGGGGGATCAAATTTGGAGGTGAGGCAGCCGACTTTGGGTGAAATGACATTAGAAGAGTTCTTGGTAAGAGCAGGGGTTGTTCGAGAAGATATCCAGCCTTCATGGCTGGCAAATGACAATGGAATCTATGGCGGTCTACCTGCAGCAAGTGGTTTCAACAATGGTTCAACTATAGGATTTCAACAGCCACCTCGGAACCAAGGTATGTCAAAGAACAACAATGTAGTCCATAATTTACAGGCCTTGGAGACGAATATGGGTGGTGCTATATCTCTTGAGCAACAACCTAGGCAGCCACAGCCTCTTTTTCCCAAACAAACGGTAATGACTTTGTCATCCCCCATGCAACTTGGTAACAATGGAAAGCTGGGTGGTGTTATATCTCTTGAGCAACAACCTAGGCAGCCACATCCTCTTTTTCCCAAACAAACCGTAATGACTTTGTCATCCCCCATGCAACTTGGTAACAATGGAAAGCTGGCTAGCCCAGGGGTAAAAGGTCCAGGTGCTGGATTATTGAATAATACTCTAGTTCAAGGTGGAGCAGTGGTCATGGGGACATTACACAATGGGGGCTCGACAGTTGCAGGAAGGTCTCCTGGAAATCTTCTAACTTCAGATACAATTGCTAAGAGTGATGTAGATACATCTTCACTGACCCCTTATCCTTGTGCATTTCGTGAAGGTGGTCGAGGAAGGAGATCATCTACTTCTTTGGAGAAAGTAGTGGAGAGAAGGCGTAAGAGAATGATGAAAAACAGAGAGTCTGCTGCAAGGTCACGGTCTCGGAAGCAGGTGAATTTACAACACTCCATCTTTCTTCTGTATTCCTTTATACTGCTTGCAAAATTATTGAACTTGGTTTTTGGTTCTTGTGGCCCATGAATGTTCATTCCTTCTTATTTGGCTGCGAGGTGAGAAGATGTATAACTCAATGTTCAGTTAGAGTAACTATATGGCCAGTGGTATAAACTTGATAATGAGAGACTAAACTGAGGATTCACAACCTGTGATTCTTAAAATTATATCGGAATGGCAGATTTTTTTGCTGCATCCCATATACTGGTTGGATTTCCGCATTGCCTGGACAGAAAATGACTGTTTGCATTTTGACACCGTCACATAATAACGTTTTTAAAACCTTTCTCGTGGATATTGATTAAAGTTACTACAATAATTATAGATCAATCCAGCTTGATGATTAAAATTGACTGGGAATATTTTAGGGACTATGTTGTTTGTTCCATGACTTCGCAACCACTTGATGATGGACATGTTAATAATAGGAAAAGGACACAATCTGACAACTATCCAGACGAAGATATGCCCTCTTTTATCTTCTTTGGAAATTGTCGACCACAGTTATCATAACCACAAATATTGATTTACGGAGTCCTGTGAGATTAGATCATGTTAATATTGACACATAATCACACACTTCTTTTGTTCTTGAATAACTGCAGTGACACATGAAAAAGCGTGACTGCGTTTTATTTTAAAGGGACTTGATGACATGTGAAACCCATACAGGATAATATTTAGATATGTTTTACTATTCACTTTGGTATGTGGAGTTTGCATCTGTTATGATTCATAACTATGGGACTATTTTAAGTTTTTCCTGCACAAGATTCACATTTTTAGTTTACTACATATTCTCAATTCATAATGTTCTTAACATGAATGGAATTATGGCAGGCATATACCTTGGAATTGGAAGCAGAAATAGCAAAGCTCAGAGAAATGAACCAAGAGTTTCGGAAAAAACAGGTACGTCCACTTGGGTAGTCAGATTAAACTTTACAAGATGCTGCTGGAAATCCACAATTTTGACAGAAGTTCTTGCTGTATTCTCATATTTCTACAGGCAGAATATATGGAGATGCAGAAAAATCAGGTATAAAACTTTTAAACTGCTACAAATTCCTGCATTCACATCTCTGTAACAGTGTGAAAGGTCTTGACAGTAACAAAAATTAACTGTTGAGCGAGAGAAAGTTCCATAGTAAATATGCACTAATTTATGCTACCAAAAAGGCTGATCATTATATTTTCTTCAATCGTATGTATGCTATGAAGAAATAAAGTCACCATTAGTAGAATGTCATTGCTACCGTTCATTTTACTTATTAAACCGAAGAGTTCAAATTATCTTGCTGAAAGTGGCAGTGCTAGCTCGATGTCAATTATTTATAAGAGTCCAAAAGTTAAAACGAAAAAGCAAAATTGCTGCATTCTGAAACTCATCCGAGTAGAGCTCATTTCCTTGTTCTTCCTCGCCAGTAGATCTTGTGGTTTATGTTTGTTTTGTTTGTTTACAGATATCAGACAAAACAAATATTCGATGGGCATGTAAAAGAAAATGCTTGAGAAGGACGCTGACGGGACCTTGGTAGAGTTAAGCCCACGAATTTATCGATCGTCATTAGTGAATAGAATTAGATGGTGTATATGATCTGATTCATATCTCATTATATATATTGTGTAGGTAGTTTTATGTACAGAAGCAAAGAGTGACATGCTGTAAATTATAGAACCATTATTGTGTCATGAGAATGGGGCTTGTGTGGTATCTATTTGCTCCTCATTTGACCTTCGAGTTCGTCTGATATGTACCTTAGATGCGGTTAATGGAGTATTTGATTACCTCATATTGTCTGTGTTCTATATGCTTGATTCCATGATCAATTTCAAATTCGTCTATTCGATGGAAGGATTCGATTCCTTGCTCTTTTAATTTTGCACATGAAAAGAAAAAGGAGAGAAAAATGTAAGATTCCCCGTCTCCATGGAAGAACCTATAATGTGAGAATTTTGTAGATTTTTTTTTCCTTTTCCATGATTGATGGAACCTATCCCTTGTGTAGGAGTATTTTCATTTATAGGATTGATGGCACCTGTCCCTTGTATTAATTTTAAAAATCTTGAAATCTTTGTACTTTTCTTTTCTTTTTTCATTAGTTATAATGGTTTGTGCTCACATTCTTTAGCATATTTTAGAA
>CAIGRT010124117.1:0-23654 GCA_903798405.1 Fraxinus platypoda | reverse complement strand
AACTTTCAAAATCATATATAGAACACATAAATTTTATTCTAAAATTTCGGGGTGTTACAGAACCCGCAGTGGGCGGACTTTTTTTCACTCTGGCCGTTACTGGGCTAACATGTTGGCGGGTCGACCCGGCCCGGACCACCCGGATTGACACCTCTAGTTTGCATCAAAGTTCTATGTCATCACATCAATCTTCTCGTTTACAATATATTTAGCAAACTTGATCACATAAAGAACGCGACAATGGCTGCATCATTGTGAAAAAAGTAAGTTAGGTGATGCAACAGTTAATGTGGTGAACAAGTTGAGTGTATGATCTTCAAGGTTTGTGTACACAACTTTAAAAATTTGATATATCTCCATATAGCCTTAAGTTGAAAAGAACATTCTAATAAACTAGTAATTAATTATGTACTTGTCCATACTCATCATGTGGTATATATGTACTATTCTTCACGCCAAGAGTGGTCAACTTGTTTTACTCGATCAACTATTTTGGGCACCAAAATATTAATAGTAATCATCAAACACGATAGAACACAAGCAAAAGCCTCCACAACAGTGATGATCATCATGTCTCTCACTGTTAATCGACTTGAATTGTAGTTGTACAAAGACCAATCACTGATGTTGAAGTGAGAAAGCATCCAATGTGCTTTCTTGTCCATCATTATTAGAATGGGGACGTGATCGATGTTAGACCATCGTATGTTTCAGTGTATGTAATCCACATTCACATATTCCACTAGTGATTTAAATTTTGATATTGTCAGATATCATCCATGCACGATTTGTATGCGGATTGAACCATCAAATTGAGGAAGAAATTAATCTTCGTACATCTGTATAATCTCAATTTGCTGAATTTTAACATCTTCCACAAGTAGTTGAAACACACGTTCAAGTACTGCGAGCAAGTGATATGTCCATAAAAGTTAAATAATAATCGAATCATATTAAATTTATTAATTGTGCATAAGCATATCAAATGCTTACCAAGTCTATACGGAATACATTCCATTGGTATAGCTCCTTCTACCATGTCTTTGTGTCGACAACGTAAAATCCAAATTGAAATGGTGGGTTGACACATCATTTGATCGTGGAAACTTGAATTTGTTGAAGTAGAGGTACATATAAGAACGAAATATTGTTTTGATGAATCCACATTGCATTATCACACATCATCAAACTCGAACTTACATGTGTCCGAGCCTAAAATCGCCCCCGAATCATTTATCGAAAATAGCAACATCATTGACGTCCGGAGCTTCCAACCCCTTCCTTAGACGCATGCATGTTGTAATCGATGTTGTAGATTGTCCTTGTGGTACACACAAATTCAAATCAAATCAATTTTGGATAAAAAAAAAATTGAATATTTAGGGAAAGTTAATTGCTTCAATAAACGAATAAACGAGAGTGTCTGGTGGTTGACGTGCTGAGTACCTAGGGTTATAATCTAAATCAGTAGAAATGTCATCAGTCTTACTCAAAAGCGATTGAATATATAACAAATAATAAGTAATAAAATTAACTTAATGGTCTTGATGTGAAGTGTAAATAGTAACATTACTGTGGCAAATGGTCAATTGGTATCTCGGGAAGGGCTATGTACTTGCTGGAAAATAGGAGTGATCGTTTGATTTGAAACATTCTTAGCACTCTCGTAAGAATTTGGGAACACTTCTTTACAATTTTACACAGTTCTTTGGAACAACAAAGGTTATTTAATGGGTCGCATGCTTCTATTAACATGTAAATATATTGTCAAAGACACATTTACATACAAATGACAATGGTGGGAACAACTAGGAATATGAGATTTGTGTCAGGTAAAATGTCAATCTGAGTTTTGATTTTGATACGAATACAAAATCACAATGATAAACAGACATCAAACTCAACAAGCTTAAAGCTATTTGCAGCATGCTAAATATAAAAAGATATTATATTTGTTTGCAACAAAGTAATATGATTACTGTTTGAAATACAAATTTTTTTATAATACTAATTATTTTCTAAATTTTTATAACGTACCTCGTTACAAAAAAATTATTGTACAAGTGGGTCTTTCACATGTTCGTCATTCACTTGCATGTCATACATAAATATTAGAAACACCCCCCTAAAACAACGAAACACCAAACAAAATACCAAAATTTAGTCAGCGAAAAAATCGACTTTTACATTGGTTGAACATGTTTTGTGAAAACAATACTGTGTTATATATGTACAATGGAAATTTAGGCAAAACGGAATTAAAATTATATTACATATGTGTGTTACCTGAGATGCAGACTTTGCTTTCAACTTGCTAGCACTCTATGATCTCAATGACATGAATAGATTTTCCTCCGTGAAGTTTATGTCGTGTGGAACGTTGTTTGAAAATGACTAATTCTTTGAAATATTTCCAGGTTCAGAAAAAGAAACATTTCTGTCGTTTCTGAATTACAGATAGATGGATGACAATTATGGAAACCAGTTCATCGTTCGTGAGGGTTTTTTATTTTTCGTCATGGTTGGTATACTGCAAATACATGAAAAAAGTGCAGTAGAATGATAAATTCAGTTTTAAAATACATATATATTCGACAAGTTTGAGTGTGAAAATAAAATTATGTGTTGTGTACTACCTTTGTATTTGATGTATCTAGTTTAGTCGATGTATCACCATTGTTACCAGATGACTGATTACCATTTGACCTAGTTTTCATGACCTTAGTCTCCTCCATAATTGTTTTGTATTTTGGTTCCACGAGACTTTCAAGGCGAAGAACATTATCTTTGAGATCAAATCAGAAATCTATTATCAAAACTTGCTTTGAATGAATTTCAAGCATTTGAGTCATAAGATCCTCGAGCACGGTTATGATGCGCAACTATACGAAACATAATTGACGATTGATATGTCAATGTCATAGCAAAAAATTGATGTGAAATAAAAAATATCTTCACAAAAGCAACCAAATGCTCCATCTGTTTAGGGATGCCGAGCATCATATGTTTGGAGCATGGAATGAACGGAGGCTAGCATGGTTGTGATCTTTCACTTTGTGTACTGGATCGTCTATAAGATCCACACCTGTAAGTATATTAGATTCTACCGTGATACGCTCCTTGTCCTCTAGACCTGATAGTAATCTATTCTTTTTTCTCCTCATCGCTAGGTAATGGGACCAAGATTTCAACGTGAATTTGAAGTAAATGTACAATCGAGCAATACTACAACAAATTTAATACTAAGAATGGTAGGTATTTATGCAAATTTTGTTTCTAAAGAATAATGGCAGAATGTGTATTAAGTTTCATATTTCATAGAAATCGAATAATATTTTTTCTAGGTATGAAGAAGATATACGTGAATCATCAGTGCTCCAGTTGATAATGTGGGGGAGTTGTGGTTGACTCGTTTACATATTTTCCCAGTTAACGATGAGAATGACTCGTATATTCATATCTGAAAGGTGAGAAGAAATCTATGAATTCTATATGACATTATACGATTCACATCATCGGTTCAAAGCAGGCTTAGCAAGCGCAAGCTTCAGATATATGTACATATTCTGATATAGCTTATTCTCCGGTGGAAAACTATTCATACGAGGAGAATCTACCAGGCGCATAGTCAATGAGGCTTGCATGTTGGTGGACATGAATGTGGCTATCAAATAAAAATACCCAGCTTTACGATATCTTCATCAACAAATATAGTGTGGGGAGATGTAAAAATCAGTTCAACGTCTTTCCTATACACTCTCTTGATAGGTTTGAAATACCTCCATTTGATTCGACACTGACTAATTTTGAATATATTGGTGTTATCATCCCTTGGTACTTCAGACTAGTGACGAGATAGAATTCTTCAACTGAAAACTTCAGATATTTTCCACCAACTTTGAACCACATTTCATCATGGGTAGACTGCTACACCTCCACGAGAAGCATCTTGTGGATAACTTGGTGTTGTGAGTGAAAAGTGGCCAAAGTATGATCGGATGAACAATTCCTTCTGCAATGCATTCAGCTTACGGTTCAATTTTTCAACATCCCATTTGTAGAAAATGTTAAGGCCTGCACTCAATCTGTTCTTGGAAGGGATGTAGAATCCGAAACCCTGTTCCATACACATGAATAAAAATTCAAATGTGCAGCTAACATTAATATCTGGTAAAGGATAAAAATACGCAGTGACGTGTGTAAAAGTGTTACTTAACCTAACCATTGTGCATATCAAATGTGAGATTTTTCTAGATGGTATGAGAATTCAATTGTGTAATACATATCATTTTATGGAAATGTACACTAACCAATATGTCGGTAAACACGTGATTTATATTTTCAGAATATGAAAATAAAAATAAGATGTAAAGACACATAGATGTGTGGAAAGAGTAACATTATTTAACCACATTGTACATCAAATGTGAGATTATTTCAGAATGTGTGAGATTGAAATTGTGTTGCCGTCATTTGTCATAGATCATAAAGGATCATGGAGTCATAACGAAAAAAATATCAAAACAATTTCTCAATTTTTTTTTATTTTTTGGTTTCATTAAACATTTGGTGT
The DNA here is from genome assembly GCA_903798405.1 of Fraxinus platypoda. Classification (NCBI taxonomy): domain Eukaryota; kingdom Viridiplantae; phylum Streptophyta; class Magnoliopsida; order Lamiales; family Oleaceae; genus Fraxinus; species Fraxinus platypoda. Next base: position 19,081 of record CAIGRT010124117.1, on the reverse strand, counting down.
GCTAAAAAACATTGTATCGGTAACTATTGTTCTTCTACATAAAAGGGAACCTACTTTACATTACCTCCAATAGATAACCCTATTTGTCTAGTATTATAACATGTTCTATTTTGAGAGGTATCATTGGTATGCATGATTATAACTACTTAAGTGAGGAAAACAAAACAAATGTGAAAACATTGTAAATAGTACGTTATTCAACATCATATGAATCGACAACTTGTTATGTAATATATCAAATGGAAAATGACCAAAAACATATTTAGGTGTAGACATATGATTTAATTTCGTGAAAAGTTACTTGACTAATATGTATGATGTTGCACCAATTTCTTCTTCTTCGAGCTTGAGTCACCCGTAACATTATCAATATGCCTCTTGCCAGTGTTGTTAATCTTGGACTTCTTCACTTTCTCAACAGAGTTGGGATAGCCTTGATTTTGAGAGGACCCCACTGTACTGACTTATGCATTTGATAATATTGTGAACAAGTAATTCGTCTTGTGGGGGTATGTATACTCCCATTCTGGATCAACCACCTCTTTTGGTTTTGAAGCCTCGTTGGACTAAATAATCCATATGGAGCTCAAGGATAAATGATGTTTTGGGGTTCCATTATGAGTAGGGCTTAACAAAACTCTCAATTCAAAACAGACTCGGACCTACTGAAGTGATTCAGTTCGATCATTTTTAGGTTAAATACTCAAATGGGTACTAGAATTGAGAATTGACGGATTTAGTTCGATTCTCAATTCTAGAACAAGAATCAAATCTCCCTAGTTTTAAATTTTTTTTTTATATTGAATAAGTCAAATTATTTTAATGTTTGTTAATTATGTTTTTTTAATCACTTCTTGTAGATTTTCTTAGTGTAATAAATTAAGTAATAGATGATTAATTTCAAAAGGTGGTAAGTCTAGCAAAACTTAAAATTATTTTATTTCCGTAACTTTAAACTTATATTTAATTTTCTTAATGTAGATTTGAAGGCTTAAAGCAAAGTAATCAATGTGATGGAATCACCGATGTTCTAGCCTTGTTATTTACTTTTTGGTAATTTGTATACATTGGTGAATGAATCTTATTAGACAACAATTGTATATTTTTAAATTGGAATATGTTATTTTATAAGAGTTAAGATTGAACATGTCATTGATTGGATTAATGTAGTGTTGTTGTAAATGTTAAAAATTTTAATTATGGCACGAACCGAAACGAATTGAACAGAACTGATCTGATTCAATTCAGTTTGATAATTAAATTTGGATATGAAGATATCACTTACTAAATACCCAAATTTTTTTATTCGATTTAGCCCTAATTATGAGTGAAATCTTCTACATTTTTTTTTGTTTCTTGATAGAACCGATCGACAAATAGAGAGACGAATTTGTGGTTACTCGGGCGTCTTGTATAATATTTTTGTTCTTGTTCGTATCCAGTGATGAACGACGGGATGTGGATGCCAGAGCGTGATTCAAAGATCGATTGGAAGAAATTTCGGAAATGAAAGATTTCTGATACACGATGATGAAAACTTCAAATTGTGTTGTGCCGAGGTTTATATATATTCGAAACAATCTCTAAAATGCAGAAATTGGAGTTTACGGAATGCATTTTCTCACCTAATTTGTGGAGAAGAAAGGAGAATGTGGTATCAAGAATATCAAACTGGAATTTGTGTTGATATTTTGTTATCGATATATGGATTTTTGAATATTGAAGAATAGAGAAATTAGGGTTTTGTTAATTTTTGGTATAATGGTAAAGGGGTAAATTGGGGATTGTAAGCGTGATTCTGGGTGAGATTCATTATTTTATGAAATTCTTTACAGTATTTTCTAAACTCATTCAAGTACAACATATCTAAATTTTAGAATTTTATAATATCATTTAGGCACTCAAATAGACACTAAAAAAAAAAAACCGTTCTCGAGTACACTGAACACAACACATGGAAAATGGAATAAGTTATCCTATCCAATTGACTTGATTCTAAATCCAAAGAACAGAGGACTCATAGCATAGGGCTTTCAAACCCCACTAGTCTTGTCGAAAAATTCAAATAATTCTGTTCGGGATGATGGGACAAAGTTCAGGCTTTAAACTGAAAACTTTTGTTTACAAGTCTAACGTTTAATCTTAACTTTTTTAGCAACTTTAATTATATACATAAACTATATAACAATTTTAATGTTCGCATCAAGAAAAAGAACTGGGAATCTTAAAGAAAGATAAACTAATATCTTTTAGAATTAAACACAAGTTGCATAACGAGAAATAACTAGAAACTCTTCAAATGTAACTAATTACACAAATGAAACACCTTTCTCCCTTCGGATCCTCCGCAATCCACGTAAATCCCACTTCTTTGACCATCCTTTAATCTAAAAAGTTTGTCAACGTAGAAGGTGTGAGCTTTAAACTCGGTATGACTAATATCACATGGTGCACTCTTTTGGTTATAAACATATATACATATATACAAAGTGACATGAAAGAATTTAACATTTCACGTGGATGAATGCCGGGAAATTCTTGATTCCGAAGAATTCCTTGGAGTTGTAAAAATCGGTTATGGCCATACATAAACTTCTTTGTTCATGACATCAAAAAGTTCTAACACACACACACACACACAAAAGCATACATATATATACATAATGAATAAAAATGGTAAATACTTAGCACCACCTACCTTGATTTTCTTGAAATGTAAAGAAACAAAATGTGTAAAAGGGTTTCTCTTTTACACCCTTGCTATTTCTTTAAGCTTAACTTAATATAAAAGGTATTTTTAAAAGAAAATAAAAACAAATTTGAATTTGAGGAAAGTTGTAGTGAAAAAGTGAGTTTCCTCTTTTTATAACCTTCATTTTTAGTGAAAAACTAAATGTGAGAGTTATATTATCATTAATCTCATTAAATTGTGTCTTTAACTAGGAATTATAGAATTTTAAGCCCATAAAAAATAATTCTTATAAAAAGTTTTATAAAACACTTACATAATGGAAAATGAAGAAAAATGAACTATTAATATGATTTGTAACTTATCTCTATGAATATTCACAAATAAAACAATTATTTCATCAAATTAACTTAATATAATTGTTCTTAATGTGTAAAATGAGTTTTTAACTCAAAAATAATTTTATAAAAATATCTACATGGTGATTCGAACTTAGATTGTCTATGGGAAATACCATGCAGATGACCATTGTGGCAATCCAATTATTCATTAAACTTTTTAAATCAAATTTACTTAAACGTAATGTCTTAATTTTTTGGGCTTTTAAATAACTTATGACTTGAACTTTCACAACCTTAAATGGATCGAGACTCCATAACTCATTTCTTACGTGAGCTATATCACCCAACTTAAGAATATAAAAATTAGGGACCTTACATCCTTCACACCTAAAAAATAAATAAATTTCGTTCTCGAAATTACTTTAAAATTAAACAAATAGTGTTGGATACTTGGTTTTAATTTCTGCTTCTGTTTCTCAATTAACTCTCTATCACTTGATATCACAACCGAATTTTGACCAATGGAATTTTCTTACTCCTTAATTTCTATACTTCTGTCCAAAATAACAATTGAAACTTTTTCGTAAGATAAATTTTCTAAGCATATAGCTCCGTTTGGCAGGGATAAAATTAGATTTTTAGTAGATTTTGATAAAAAAAAAATTTAAATATGTGGTTAAAAAATTGTGGGAACCATAAAATATTTGGTTAATATTGATTGTTTGACTTTGATTTAGATAAAAATCTGATTTAAATCAATACCATGGCCATAATATTTGATGACGTGTTAACCGGGCCGCAGTGGGCTTAATTCCTTGGATCCGACTGGACTGGACTGGACAGCGTCCCATAAACGCATCTAACACTTATCATAAACAATTCAAGCACACGTACTTGCCTTGCTCGAGAAAAGAAACAGAGGGTCCTGGATTCTCTCTTTGCTCTTTCGCTTCCTGGTAATTCTCTTTTCATCCTTCGAAATGCCTTTTTTACTTACACTGCACATACATGTTATTCGTGCGTGCGTTTTATTACATAGTCATAGTGGGAGGTTAACAAGAATATGTTTATACATAGAAACGAAATTTAATTGGGGCTTTAAGTTTGTATATGATTAAATAAATAATGAAGTAATCTTGGTAGGATAATAAGAATGAAATGAAATTTTCCAGTTCTCAATGCAGGTGTAGATCTGATTCTGGGGGATATGAATGTTGGAGGTTTGAATGTTAATAAGTTGTATTTATTTATCGAGATTTATACGTTTTCTTCATCTTCTGGAGATTTTGTTGGCTTTGCTTTAACTCTTTGCTGAGCTTTTATTTACTGAGGATGCAATTGTTATACTCTAGATTTTCCAATTCCGTCTCTTGAACCACTTTATCCAAAAGCTTACATATAAATTTTGTCTTCAACCTTCGTTCATTGTATATTTGTGGATTTGGCCTTTTGTTTTTGTTTATACGAGCACTGCTTTACCAGAGGTAGTCAATCCTATAGCTTTTGTGCGTTTTGAGTACATTAATATGCCGTTGATGACCATTTACTAGCTAGTTGCTTGAATTGTAGTATATCGAACCATCGGATGGTTTGTTGACTGAGCTTTCAGCTAAAAAAATTAAGCATTATTAGCATGTGGAATGTTACATAAATACGCATTGTGGATGGCAATATAAGACCAGGTTTATTTCGTTTTCAATAAGTCCCAGGGCTGCAGCAAAGTAATAGTTTGATATTTGGAGACAACACTTTCTGATCGAGATTATTTCGTACTAATTTAAGTTAAAATATTGGCCCCCAGAATTAAATTGTCTTCTTAAGATTTCCAATTCTTTTATGCTACTGCATTCAACCTCATATTTTCTTTTATCTAATAATTATCCAATCCTTGAAGAGTTATTTTTTCTTTAACAGATTTGGAGTTTCATTTGAAGACTACAATAGAATTTCTGCAAGCATCAGTCATTATGGTGTTTGTATCGCATGAAAATCCGAAAGGTAGTTGCTACTTTTGTATGGGGATTGTCTCTGTTGCTACCTGCTATGAGCAAACTGTTGGTTTTAAAACTTTAAAGTTTGTGAAAAACTTGTTGCAACATTGATGTTCTTCCTTTAAGTGAATTTCTTTGAACTTTATTTCTGCTAGATAAGAACAGTGGAAGCACAGAGAAAGAGGTTGCAGAAGATGTTTAACCTCCGAACATGAGAGAGAACCTGACAGAACAACCTGCTCCTTTTAAAGACATCCCAGAAGTTCATAAATTTGATTCTTCCAATGAGTATGCTTCTACTGCATCTATAGTTGCTTCCAGAGATGTCAAGATGGAGGCCTCTTTAATGGCTGATGAAGTTATGCGGGCTGGAGGCTTTGGAGCTAGAGACGATATTAGTAGTTTGACTCCACTGATTTTGAGGCTTCTCTTCGTGATGCTCATGACTACAAAGATTTACAGGAAGAAATTGGTAGGCCAGGCCTTGGCTGGAAAGGTGATGCAAAGTGAATTTATTCCTGTTACAATGTTACATTATGTTTTCTTCTGATATTTCTTGCTCCCTTAGACTTAGGGTCCTGTTCTTGATGGTTGAATACGTGACTTTACTGTATAAGCGATGTGTTTAGGTTCAAGTGACAATTCTGGGGTTGATTCTCCATTATGGAATTAGATGTAGCTTTTCATTTGTTCATCTTGAAATGACACTTGATGTCCCCGTTCCTGTTCCTGTTCCTTTGTGGATGTTAATAAATGTCAGTACAATATTTTCTCATACAGTAAGGTTATTGAATTACTGAAAACACAATTATGATGCTCTATTTCCGAGAAGTACAAAATTCTGTTATGTACATATAAGAGGCTTTATGATATTTTATCTATGTGCCTCTAGAGCTGAAGTAGACCATAATTGAAAAAGAATAAGATTGAGAAAGAAAGAGTAAGAGAGACGAGAAAGAGAGAAGGGGAGAGTAGAGAGAAGTTAGAGGGTGAAAATATCGATTTATTCAATATCAAAGTCTACCAATTACAATGCATAAGTTCCCTTTATATAATGTTTATGTTTCCTAAAATTAGTATCTAATTTGAAAAGTAAATGAAATAATATCTCTACTAAGATTTCCATCATATCTCCTTGACTAAGAGAACTCAACTTCAACTAGATGAACTGCAACTTTATTCTTCAAGAAGGTCAATCTTTTATTTTGACCAAGTGTCGGCACACGACGTAACTCATACCAAGATGGACGATTGTTTATGGATCACTACCGATAGCAAACTCCTCAAAGTAGGTTCCTCAATACTGATAGCAAACTCCACAAAAGGTCAATTGATTCATATAATGATAAGCATAAGGAACTGTTAGGTTCCTGATTTGCTGCAAGAAAATCTAATGGAGCTGTGATCCTGTGGAGCTGTGAGTTGATGGAATCCTTGTCTGCTGTGATTCAATAAGTGGATTTCCCTTGCTGCCACTATTGTAATCCTGTGTTGCAGCTGAGATCCTACATTGCTGCTGTCTATATAGCGGCTATGCTGATGTTTCTATAGATCTGTTTAAGAGCAGAACTGAAGATGAAAGCAGAAAACAGAATAGTTTAGGCTGAAAATTGTAATCTCAATTGTGTATTTCAGATGGTAGGAGTTTAGATTTGGTGTTGGAATGAGTAGTCGATTGTATATCTATGAAAAGAGAACTGTAACTATAATGAAATGAAAAGATATTTAGCATTCGAGAAGCCAATTCTCTCCGACTAAATTTCTCTAAATTTCAGCCTTCTCTCCTTATGCTTTCCCTTCCTTTTTATAAGCCCCGTGATCTAACAGCTTTCTAATTGCCTGTGTGAATTCTATGTGGTGTGATTGCATTTCCTCCAGCGCATTTCCTTTGCTGCCTTTCAACGCCTTTCATATTTAAAATAAATTGGTGGTCTATCATTACTCCCTTCATGACATTCACCTTGTCTTCAAAGTAAAATTTAGGAAATTATTGTGCCAATAAATTGTATGGTTCCCATGCGACCTCCAAAGGGGGCATTCCTTTCCATTGGATGAGCACATCAACGCCCTGATATTTCGACCTGAACCTAGTTGTACCCCCCAAGAAAGCTTCAGTTCAACCACAATTTCCAATTCTTTCTTGAGCTATGATGCTCGGACTCGGGTACGGGTATGTATCAAGTGTTAAATCTTTTATTTTCTAAAATGTAGAATATGGGGACATTGCTAAAAAAGAGTCCAAATTTTGGACACGGGTACGTCGGTACGTATTTTAAACTTCAATTTTTTTTGCTACTCCAAGATGTCATTTTGAATAGGCCAAAATCAATTATTCACAAAGAAAAAAATGGGTACTGAATAAGGGGTGGTAAGACGAATAAAATAGAATTTTGGGATTTAGTTTTTAATTATGGGAATTTCTAAATGTTATATAAAATAGAAAATGAGGGATTTGATTGCAATTTGGACTTAGTGACGCACTACGTAATACTATATGGAACCCATTTTTATTTTGTACAAACAAAACCCTAAGCCACTGATATAGAGAGAGAGAAGGAAAAAAGAAGACAATGGAAAGGAAAAAGAAAGAAGAAGAAAAAGAAGGGAAAATTTAGAGCTGCCTCCTTTCTTCACCCTCTCGATGACGACACAAGATTTATAGAGAGCAGAAACGGGAAAGAAGAAAAGGAAAAGAAAGAAGCAAAAACAACAAGTGTTCAGTTGAAACTTGGAGGATCCGATACATATTCCATACCCATGTCGTGTCGTATCCAACACGGGTACTCCGACTATTTCAAAGAGTCCGAGCATTAGAGTCCTAAAGTTGTCGTGGAATGCTTGTCGCAATTTGAGAATCTCCTTTGGCGTAATTGGGAAACATGGAGGACGAGATGAATATTGCAAGTGGATGGCTGGGATTATTTGTAGGCAATTGGATCCATTCAAAATATGTGTCTTCTAAATACTTTGGCAAGCAGAGGTCGGGATCAATAGGGATAAGTTTCACTCGACCAAACCTGCCAAAATATAGCGGTTGTGATGTTTCTATGGACCTGTTTAAGAGCAGAGTTGAAGATGAATGCAGAAAACAAAATAGTTTAGGCTGAAAATTATAATCTCGATCTGTATTTCAGATAGTTGAAAGGAATTTAGATTTGGTACTGGAATGAGTAGCCTATTGTAAATCTATGAGAAGAGAACTGTAACAATAATGAAATTAAAAGATATTTGGCATTAAAGAGGCCAATTCTCTCCCACTAGATTTCTCTAAATTTCAGCCTCCCCTCCTTCTGCTTTCCCTCCCTTTTTATAAGTCCTGTGATCTAACAGCTCCCTAAGTGTCTGTGTGAATTCCATGGTGTGGTTGCATTTCCCCAGTGCATTTCCTTTCCTGCCCTTACTGCCTTTCCCATGCCTTTCATATTGAAAATGAATTGGTCTATCAGGAACTAACACATCAGACTGCTTGCAGAAACAAATTATTGCAACACTGGTGGCTTGAATGTACTCCGATAAGAAAATGATTTTGCTATATTGAGAGTAAAAAATTTATTCAAGTGTGGTGGATAGCTAAATACATTATTTTCGCGAGTTATTTCAATAATTTTTTTAGTGTGTTAGGAAATCGGGTTAAAGAAACACATAATAAAGAATAAAATCATCAATAAAGTTTTCTAGCCTATATATCGCATCACAAGCAAGCTCGTAAGTTTCATGATGAAAAATATTTTTCGATTAATCTCATCATGAAAATTAGAAATATTGACAATGAAGTTTGAAGTTAAAACATTATGACTCTAATTAGCAGGCAACAATGAATATCTATAGGAAAAGTATGGAAAAAAATAATTGCCTTGGATAAACATGTGGCAACTTTGAGGAGTATCATTCAATTGAGGTAACACCATAACAAATTCAATGTGAATGTCAAGCAAAGGAATAGGTAATAATTATTTAACACGAAGTCGAGGGCATGTGGAATATTTGGCTTTGGTGGCAATGCCATAGGTAATTCTCCAATTATATAATTAATTTATCAACTACATGTGTCGACGTGAAAGGGAAACAACACAATTCTCAAAACCTCATCCTCGGCAACCAACTTGTCTTCATCTATGATGTTGCTATTCCACTCGACAATATCATTAGTAATTTAAAGGGAGAAGACAACCGCACTGTAATCATAGAAATAATATAAATAGTTTATAGGTTGTGTCAAGTAAGGTTTGATCCTGATAGCACACTTTTTGAAAAATCTTTACCAAAGGCACTGCAAAAGGAAGAACTTCATTATTGTTCTTTTTGATACTATACAAAAGGAGGGCAAGCAAATCCCGGATAGAGATTGTCGCTTCCTACCATTATAAGAGTTATAATTATCTCCATGAATGTAATATTTCCTATATGATTTTTCTCTTAGGGCTTTAAGAAAATGCTGGAACATGGCAATTATGAGCAGTTCACATTCTATATCTAACATGATAACACAATCCTTTATCATTAGTCATAGTTCCAAGCATCCTAGCCCCCTTAAGCATACAATTTGGTGAATTTGTTGGAGAGAGAAGCAAATGATGATACAATTGATGGAAATATATTCTTTCCTTGTCTTATCACCATATGAAGCATCGGGTTAATATGGAATATTTTACTTAGGCAAGAAGCAACTGCAACTTGTATAGCAACATGTGCATGCTTTAACAGCTCATCCTAGATCAATATCATTATTAATGGAGAGAGATGTGAACATGGAAATAATAGGTGATTAGTCCACTTGTGAGAGTGAATTTTCAATTTGTTCATATAGGCACGAGGTCATTAAGAGACAACGAATGTCGAAGAAACTGTATTCTAGTTTCATTAATTTTTCTCCTAACATTTTATAGGCACGCCACAACATCTTGGGAACTAACATAGGGCCCCGTTTGGCATAGCCTTTGCTTTTGCTTTCTATAGAAGAACTTTTGGAAGAATTTGAAATCTATTTTTTAAAAGCACTTCCTATTGTAGAGGTGCTTTTAGAGGAAGCCATATTATACCAGCTTCCTCTACAAGTTCTTCTAACTACCAGAAACACTTTCATAAAATTAGCCAAACGGATCCAAAAGTTCTCAAAAGTTTATTTTTGGCTTTCCAAAAGTCATGCCAAACGGGCGCTTACTCAAAATTATTTGTTACATTTTTATTTTTTATTTTAAAATAATAAAACCAAATCGCTTTTTCTCACACGAGTGGAAATCGAGAAAGATAAGATTTCACGGACCCCTTGATGTATGAAAATGGGCCTTCGTGAAGGCTACTTGAGATGACATCTCATTTATGACTAGAATACCTTTTTAGAAACCTTTTTTTGTTCCTTTTTTTTTTTAAGAGAAACATAGCAACTACCAACTTAAAAGTAGCAAAATTTTTGTTTGTTTCTTTTTTTATTTGTTATTAATTTTAAAATAAGATACCAAGAACTTATATGAAAATTAAGGTTCCAATGAAACAAAATTGATACCTGACCAGAGGTCAAACTGAAGTAGCAACCCAATGTCGAAATTATTAATAAGCATATGCAATCCACCCATGCTAGAATCAGATAAAAAGCATTCAAAAAAGTGAGGGTACAAGCTACTTAAAAGGTTCGACTGAGCTGAATATTGGAGAATTCATTTTACTACAAACCTTGTAGATATGAACAAAATACCTTTTTTAGGGTTTTATGAGCACTGGCTAAGGTAGAGAAAGAATATTTTCTTTTCTTTTTTGGTAATAAAACTAAATTACAAAGAAAACCAACAACAAAACGTGGAACAGTTCAGCATGAGTGATAAAAAGATTTTTTTTAAATATATGAATGATAAGCATTACGAAAACAAAGTAGGAAACAAACTTTCTTTTGTCGATTGAATTCTTCTTCGCGTTTGTTTATGCCCTTTACTTTTCCTTTTGGTTTTTGGATTGATTTTCTTTATGGGATGCTAGGGGTTTAAGGTAGGCACAAGTGGTTGAAAGTAGTAGGTGGTGTAGGGATGTGGTGGCTGCTCTGATAAACTCTTTGATGCAGTCTGACCCTACAACTAAAATAAGGGGGTTGAGTCTTGTTATCCTTAATTATTTTCTTAAACTTTAATTCATTAGGGGACGTTTAGTCTTTAATTATGTATTAAGGCTTTTCATTTTCATCATTATCTTTTAATATTTTTTAATTTTAGCCATTGCTTTGAATAAGGATTGTAAGCCTTAATGGCACTTAGTTGTTTTTGAATTTGAAATAAAAATTAATTGTTGGGATTTTCTCTAATTTTCAATCCAAATTAGTATTTGTTCCCGAATCAATAATTTGTTGATCAAACTGAATATTCGGTATCTTGCGAAGAATTAACGAATATTTCATGGTATTTTTTGTGAATCGATGTATTTTTTAATTAGTTCTTGTGTTTGTTTCTTATTTATCGCTTTCACATACATCATTCTTGAACTTGAACACTTATAAAAATTGTTTGGTCAAAAGAAAATAATTTGCTTTGATACCAAATTGAAGTAGAACACAATTGAACAAGAAAGAGAATAAGAAAAAAGAGGAAAAGAAAGGAGAAAGAGAAAAAAGGAGAGAATAGAGAGAATTTAGAGGGAGAAAATGTTAGTATATTTAATATCAAAGTCTAACTATTAAAGTGCATAAGCTCCCTCTATGTAGTGTCTAACTAGTCTAATTTAAAGAGGAAAATATTAGAAAATCTATTAAATAAAACCTTAATTATGTTTGTTAAAGTAAGTTTCTAATTTGAAAAACAATTGATAAAATACTAGAAAATTTATTAAATAAAACCATGATTACATTTCGTAAAATAAGTATATAATTTGGAAAGTAAATTAAATATCTCTACTAGGATTCCCATCAAGAGCTCTATCCACTGAGCTGTTTAACTTAAGGTCATCATTGTCCAAATGCCTTTGCTTCTGGAAGATTCTTTGTCCAGGAGCTAGGATTGCTAGAGGGTCGTAGATGGATTTCCTTTTAGAGAAAACTTCCCAGAAAGTACCAAAGTGAGCTTTCCACTCGTCCTGAGTTCTATAATGAGGCAAATATTGTTTGATCCCAAGATTAGATCTTCCACAAAAGTTAAGAATTCTTTGATGTTGAGTTAAAATATGTTCTAAGCCATCTTTTCCTGTGGAAGACGGTACTGCTGAAGACAAGAATGCAATTAGGTAGAAAACATTCTCCGCAGGCGTAACCATAGATGTTCCATTTTTCCACCTGTGAGAAGAGTGATTCAAAATCAGATTACAAACTGATTGAGGAAACAAGTCAATTTCTTACCAGTCGACAAATTAATACCTTGATTTGTTCACTGGATAGATCAAGACTGGACCATTGCTGGTATCTGTAAGAATGTTGCCAAAAACTTCTTGGGCAAACTGCTGAACACTACTTCTTGGAATAAGAAGATTTAGCCAGGGGTGTGGCACTTCCCATAGCCCCTTTTCCTGAAGTTTTAATTCAGAGACATGTACTCTATCCAGGAAATCCACATACGAGACTTCTGATAAGAAGAGAGTGGATTGAATGTAATTTAAATCTGATAGTAGAGTATCAATGTCCTGCATACGAGGAAGCAGTCATTAATATGTGAATAACCTTAAAAAAAACCAAGTTTTGGGGGGCCTAAAGTGAAGTATCTTCTTTGTATCGATCCAATAGATATGGAGTAAAATGTCTCACCTTATCAATATGATCAGATTCTTCTAGGTTGAAATATTTTGCAACTTCAAGGCAAAACAGGATCCTTCCTTCTGAAGTGAACTGGTTGGCTTGTATGGGGTCTTTGGAACTGAAGGAAGACCTCCAATTGTTTAATAAACCAGTCCTATTTATAATGGCAAACCCTTCTATGTAGTTGAAAGAATTTTCAGTTGATATTAAACTCTCTTGGTCTTTGGAAAATATGGTGAAGTCTGAGTAAAGTGCTCTGATCCATTTAACCTGTGAGAAGACATTTCTTGGGTTACAAAAATGATCATCCCTGCAGTAACTTTAATCCAATATATAAGCAAGTGCAAATCTAGTGACCTTTTTGGGTGCCGGTTCAAGAGCAATTCTAGCCCGGGTGATGATACCAAATTGTCCTAACCCTCCAAGTACAGCGTGGAAGAGGTCTGAGTTCTGCTCTTCCGAACATATTACCACTTCTCCTGTGCCTGAAACAAATATAGATAGGATTAGTGTCCTCAGCATTTTGATTGTCATATACAACATTAAGGCATGGCATTGTAATAGACAAAAGCAATTCATGCTCATTTCAAGGCATCAGTCTTTTCCAAATTAGTACAAGCACTTTATAACTTGAATTAGAAAATCATGAGTCATTGCTGAATAGAACAGGAAGAAGGGTGGTTGAGGTGTCCGAGTTTATCACAAAACAGCATTTCTTTACTAACGTGCTAGAGAAATGGAAAACCAGGGTGGTTTTCTCCCTAATTATATGATCTTCTGACAGACAGACTAATTCTGTATGTGAACTGATGACTGACCTGTGACAACCTGTAGTTGGTAGACGTTATCTATCTGAGGTCCATGCCGGAATGCTTGCCCACTGATTCCGGCATTAGATAGGGTGCCCCCAACTGTAAGATGAAGATAGTCAGTCCAGGATTTTGGTGCTAAGCCATGTTTAAGGCTTTCATGCAGAATGTTTATCCATAGTTCACCAGCAGAAACATCAACGTAGGGCAGTATTCCGGTGTGAAAACTCATTTCTGGGGCCCGAAGTGATTCCATATTGATAACCACACCTCTGTGTACTTGTGCTTGGCCTTCAAGGGAGTGGCCATGACCTCTAGCTGCAACTGTAAGTTCCGTGGTTTCACCCATTTGAAAAATATTTTTTACGATAGAGGAGATATCAGAAACTGATTTTGGATATAAAACTGCTGATGGCATGAAATGGTATCTACCTCCAAAGTCATTAGCCGTATGTTCGGTATTTTCAAAGCTTAGATGCCCATCAAATATCATCTCTGCCAATGATGAATGTGCAGTCGCAAAATATACACGAGGAGAATTTATTGGGGTAAAAAAAGGGTGGTTGGAGCAGAGATTTACAAGGAAAACTGTTAGAATTCTTGAGGCTATCGTGTTCTGTTTGAAGTTAATCATCTTTTATGAGATGGTAGAAAGAAAGGAGCAATTTACTGTCTTTTGTTTCCTGTACTCCTCTGTGTGTGAATAAATCAAATAGGGAGTAGGAGAATTGCCTAAAAATGAATAATAGAGATGAGTATATAAAGAGAAGGATGTGGTAGAATTGTCAATAGACATTCATTGTGCAAGTGCCAATGATTGTCTATTGTTTACAATTGGGGTTTTTTCAAGATTTTTCTTTGCTCATCCTTCTACTTTCTGAGAAATGATACAAGAAAGAAAGAGATTTCACATAATCCTTGTAGCTTTCAACAGTTTCAGCCACATTTTTGTGTCTTTTGCACTATCCATTGAGTTTTTATATTAGTTTGAACAATTATGATCACATTCGGAGAAGTTGATGACTTCATTTTCTGGCTGAAGACAATTCTGTATGTTGTGTGCATGCACTGTTGTCAGTTGTGTGTGATGCATAATATAATTTTCTTGTTATGGGGCCCCACTAAATCTCATTAGAACTGATTAGAAAAGGGAGATGTGTAGCAAAACTAACAAAGATCTAGAAATGAACAATACGAAATGGAAAAAAAAAAAAAAAAGATTAATCACTGACTCCAAATTTATTGAGAATAAGAATTAGATTTTTGTTGCAGTCCCGACTAAATAACTAATTAATAGTATGAATGACCTATCAATTTCTTTGAGTTAACTTATTGTTCTGGTGGCTATTTTTCAGGGGAAAAAACTGAGCACTTATCGATAGCATCAAATTGCTCCACATGTGAGAGTGTATTTTTTTACTAGTTCAATTTTTTTTTTTTGCTATACACTATTGTCATATTCTACATAAAGCAATTTGGTTTCTGTTTGGAGGGTGAAAAAAACCTTTATGGGGAGGCCCCTACTGGATGCCATACTTTGAGTGTCATTAGTGAATTAGAAAGTCAGTTTCTTGTTTTAGTTCTAACAATGTTACTTATTCTAAACATAATCTGCCTAATATTTGTTCTTTACTTGGTTTTTTCTTCAAAGTTACTGCAAGTTCTTCTGCAATAGGTTACTCACAGCTCAAGACCATTTTATACCATTATTTTATTCTCTCAGTTGGGTTAAACTCAGAATATAGATGGGATTGAGAAGAAATATGGTGGTGGTAAAAAACTGTATCAGAAATTTTACTGCATGCATGTCATGCTGTGAATACTATGTTATGTTTGGAAGAACCATACTATGCAGACTATAGTCTGGACAGAATTATCTGTCTTATTTTTTATGATTTTGTATATGTTTGAGTACCAATGTATGGTTCCATCTAAGTGAGGTCATTGTGTCCTGCTCAGAATCTTTCGGGCATAGGTATAATATGATGATCCCAGCTACTTTTGACAATCTAGTTGTTTTAGATCTTTCAATAAATCATAAAAGGATTAGTGAATTAGATATTTATTATGATCAATCAACGTGTTTTCATTTATCATACCACGTTTCATGGAGAAGGATGGACATTGAAATGAAGATATGGTGTCTCTCCAGTTTAATATCAAGTTAGAAGAAATTACTTGAATTTAAAGCCATTGTGATCCAGAGTGCCTCTAGTTCTGTTTTTATGGTTCATGAGGCCCAGAAACAAATTTGAAAGTGGACAGTTTGAATGGGTGAAACACTAAAAAAGTATCAGTGGAGTCCTGGATTCCAACATTTGGACAATTCTAATTGATTCTTCAATTAAATACATTATTTGTTTGTTGCTTTCTTTGCCAATCAAAGTACTGTCCGTTCCTCAAATTATCCCTCCATATATTTTGGTTTAATGCACCATCCAAGCATTCAATAGAGATGTTTTCATTACATTATATTTGGTACATTGGAGTATACTCTTACTAAATATCTCTCTTATTTTTCTTTAATTAGTGAGTTATAAAAAATAAATAAAAAGAAGCATTTTTACCTTGATTTGTATGGCACAATATGCTGTTTATGCAAAGCTTTGCACTGGGAAATATGGCAACATTATTGTGTTTGATGATGTTATAGTGACGTGATGAAGTTGATGTCCTATCCTGTTGTTGAGATTATGATGATCAAGGAGATTCTTCATTCTTGTACTGTTTCCCATTTGAGGAGGGTACAATACCATCTCCACATCTCCAAGAAAAAGTGTTATTGTAGGCATTGATCATAATTTGTCCTGCACCATATCTCCAGAAGAGATATACTGTTGGGATTTTTCTACAAATTAGTCAATGCATGCATCACATTTATAAACTTTGTAATTCAGGTATACTAAGATTTAAATTTCGAATTCGTTTATGCAGGATTGGAATTGAATTATTTAAAATTTTTGAGATGATGTTGAAACAATTGTAGACGAGACGAGTGAGCAATTTTGAGCTTCATTCAATTCCACGTAACATGCCAACAAATACCTATGTATCCCTATTCATATTATTTTGACTCTGTGTTGTGCCATTCCTTTAGTTATTCTGTTTTTTGCACGTGCAACCTTTTCAAGTGTTAAGAACAATGCCACAGTTGTGTCCCAAATATGCATGTTAGAAGCTAGTGGTAAATAAATGGTTGTCATTTGTCGAAGTCTTTTACTTATATTAGAAACTTCCCACTTATCAATGCCACTCCTTTCAAGTTTATTGGTACCATTTTTGGAAAAAGTAATGCCAATAATTTTACATCTTAGATTTTTTTCACTTGTTTCATAATTTCTTACAAGAAATTGAACATATGAAAGTTATCAACACACAAAATTATTCTTTTTATTGACATGTTTCTTGTGTTTTTTTAGATTTCTTGTTTAAGATGATTATATGTTTGCTTTTTAGCAAATACAAATATATATCCACTACGCTTCTTGTTAGTGGCCTCAACCTTGTCCCATTATTAACTACATTTTTTTATTTTTTTTTGTGTGGGTTATGAGATAACATTATATGATCAAACACATTATAAAGGATCAAAATATAAATTTTTTTCTTAGATAATGATCCGGGTCATTTAGAACTCGCTGAAATATATATATATACAACATTCTTTAGACAGGGATTATACTCACAAATTTTTTACAAAATGATTAGTCGGCAATTCTTTAACTTAGCTCCTTTTTGGTACATATTCTTTAAAATTCGTTTTTATTTTCAATCTCATGTTCTTCAATAAAATAATTTTGCACGTTGATTCATAATCATTTTTTTAAGTATACATCCTTAAAAATAAATCACTTTTCACAAAATTTATTTTCAAAAAATCTACATTAAACTTTCTCTTATATAGAAATGTAAGATATTGGGGTCCTATCTATTCAGCCTTTTTTTTTGTTATACTGAAAATGAACGCATCCACGTGCATATGCATGTAACTAAATATTCTGTTTGGTAGAAATTAAAATTCAGATTTTAATTTAAGTCAAAATCAACAATTAATTTTAACCACATATTTCATAGAATTCACAATTTTTCAACCATATATTTTATCAATTTTTTTTTATATCAAAATTTACTAAAATTTTGATTTTAGTCCCCTAGAGCATATTTTTATTTAACTTGTCATTAAAAAATTAAACAATATTTAGCTAAGCACACTTGCACCACAATCCCCCCAAAAAACAATAATTATTAACAATTTGCACTTGATTCATAATGTCATGTATGTGGCTGTGATATAGTGAACATAATTTGGAGGTTTTGACTGGGGAATTGAAATCTATAAAATAAATATGCGGAGTTAGGTCAGGTGAGATTAATAAAGAAATGAAACTTACTACATGTATAACATTTTTGTACAGCATACTTTACAGTCCTATCACATGGGGGTGAGGCTCCCAATCGCGGGACCCACATTATGTGAGAGAGCTGTACATTGTACAGCATTTAAAAGCTGTACAAACAGCTTTATTTCTTGCTACATGTACAGCATTTTTGTACAACTTACCTTACAGCCCTCTCACATGGGGGGTGGGGCCCGCAATCACGGGACCCACATTATGTGAGAGAGCTGTACGTTGTACAGCATTTAAAAGCTGTACAAACGGCTTTATTGTAAAGAAATATAAGAGTGCTTGTAGGTCTAACGTGTTAGGTAAAAAACATACAATATTAATTAATAGGTAGCCACATAAATTCTAAGTTAATTTTTATTTAATTAAAATTAGATGATACGAAAATAAACTTTGATGGCAAAAAAGGAATAACAAGTGTTTAGAAGAATATTTAATAGCATGATTTCTCAAAAAGTCTACCTAAAGGCACTTGATCATAAATTACAAATTTTATATCAAGATTAACAAAGAGAGTAACTTAATCCCTTACACGTGATTTATCAATATTTAATAAATTCTAAATTTTACTCTTAACATGCTTAGCAAAATTGTAGGTCGTTTAAGCATACCAATTCAAAAACTCAATAGTTCGTTTGAACTTTAAAGAGATCAATTGTTCTTTTGAGATTTGATACTAAATCAAGATTTGATTTCTATCTTAAAAATTAATATTGTAAAGAAGAGTATCTGTATTTTTTTTTATTTGATATTTTATTTGTGTTCAATTTTAAATGGCACAAAATAATTTAAAAGTTGTGTGTGTGTGTGTGTGTGNGAGAGAGAGAGAGAGAGAGAGAGAGAGATTATTAATTAAAAAATTGCATTTTTCTTCCTCAATCTTTGCGGAGAGTAACAAATTTAACCTTCATTTTTAACATAATTCATCTCCAACCTTTCAATTATTTAGCAAAATTCGGCTTTTCCTCCATTTTTGATAATTAAATTACGAATTTAACCTTCTCTTTAAATAAATCAAAAAAGCATCAAAATAACAAAAATAAGAAAAATTGCAAGTAGAGTTAATAACTTTTCAAAAAGTAGAAATAAATACAACTTAAAAAAAATTAAATAGAATATTTAAAAATGAAAAAAAAAAAA
>CAIGRT010124106.1:0-11340 GCA_903798405.1 Fraxinus platypoda | reverse complement strand
CATCAATGTCTTATGAAACATTTTGTTGCATCAAAATACCTCTCATTTTTTGTTGCCAGATTCCAAAATCACATTTTCCGTTAAAAGTTCCCAAATAAAAATTGTGAGTTGTCATTTTTAAATAATAAATCAAAAATACAAAATCATAATCAAGCCACACAAAGTAGTCGCAAACAATATACACCGTTCTAAATTCTCAGGGTTTCATAAGATTCTCTATCTTAGATCAAGGGAATGTTCAAACAGGTAAGGTCGGGTATTTTAAAAGAACTTAACGGTACGACAAGAGATGTGTCAACCAAATAGTGTCACGCACAATATATCATAGAAATAATATGTTGAAGCTTATCAAATGAACAAATTTAATCACGTAACAATTAAAGGCAAATAGTTCCTAATTTCTAGCATAGACAATGGTTACCCCATACAGTAATTCTAATCCTATTGTCACCCCACACGATGACACCCTAGTTTTGAAATTAAACGAGATAAGCTAATTTACCAAAGCAAACCTATCTAAGTCCGTAAATAATGATAGACGTAAATTTACCACTTTAGGGCCACTACTATTCACCCTAAAGTTTCCAACAACTATAACAACCAATCGAACGCAAAATTGAATTACAAATGCGTAGGGATGAGATCTGTAATAAAACTTCCCAAATAGATCCTGGACGCGCCTCGTCGGAATCTCTATGGGCTACCAATGCCGACTGCGTCTCAGCTTGCAGAACTAGCATGTGGTATTAGATTCTTCAACCGCCACTGGTTTGGCCAAAAACTTAGATTGCAGGTTCGATTTTGAAAATAAAAAATGGACAGATTTCGATTTCTTATTCTTGCCGATTTTTTGGTCGGTTCCTTATCGCAATACACATACCACCATGGCTCTGATACCAAATGTTGAGAAAAAGACTGATCACTGGGGCTTTCTGGCCTTGGTATATTATATACACCGAGATCGACACCACCAAAGTCACAAAAACCCAAAACCACAACCCACACCCAATCCGGTTGCTATTTGACTTGCCTATAAAGGACACTGATAAAGAGTTATTACAGCTACACAATAGCCATAAAGGCTAAGAAAAAGAGAGAGACGAAAACACACTGCAAAGAAGAAAACGAATCAAAAGATACAGACTATATATCTCAAGAAAAGGGCTTAGCAATAACGTTGAAACCACAAAGTAACAAGACCAACCATTATATAGTAATTGGTGGGATTTTTAGGGTAAATAGTAGTTGGGCCCAATAATATATAATAGGTAACCAATAAGTGGGTCAAATACTAAAAGTCATCCAAGGAGTAATGGGTCGGACCATGAGTAGCTCTAATTAAATTAGACTACATCAAATGACCCAAATAGGTTGTAGGTTTAGGTTGTTATATTTGAAGTGTCGATTTTTTACTTCAGTCATTGGTCGATGCCGACTGAATAAACAATGATTTAACATCATAGTCTGGAAGGTCGTTTGACAACAATTTACCCAACACTAGCGTCGTATTATTTTCTTATCCTTATGTTATTATCTTGATGATAGTTTTTTTATTCCAACAAACATCAACAGAAGGGGAAAAGAGAATTGAGTAAAGGCCGCGAGAAGTTGCATGACTTTTCATAGAACTAGTAAAATGCAAAGGCTAGTAAAGAAAATACATGTCAGAAGAAACCTTGAAGAACAATTTGGAATTCAGATAATTCACATTATTTTATTACAACATACGACACATACTTAGCAATAACTACAATGCACATTGAAATTTGATCCAGATTGAACTCGTTCTAACCTCACGCAAGGCATGAATAATGGAAAAGTCAAACAAGCCCATCATAATCCCATTGGGGTTTGACATGCTTATGGATCAAAGGTGTGATAATTTGGTTATATAGCTTAATAGAGTGTGAAGCATGGCTGGATTGATTTATCCCCTAATCATGGTTTTCCTACATTATATTATCTTCCATATAAATAAAAAATGATACTCATTTTTGCTCTAGTGTGAGAGAGGGCTGGACTTATCCTATAATTACAGTTTTCCTGCCAGTCTTCTTGAGTCTCATGCAATTCTCTTCCTTAAATAATTTTTTGCTCTAGCGGGAGAGAAAGGTTCCGAAGATTGTAACCCAAAAGATGAGTTGCATCACATGTTCTAGTAAAAAACATAGATGTCTTTCCCGACACATCGGTGACAATATATGAACAAGATAGCAATCCTGCAGCAAAATATAAGATAGGAAAACTGAAGAAAACAATATTAAATAATTTCATAAAAGAAATATCTTGCAACTTTCACTTTATCTAACAAAACGGAAAGACATCGCGAGGAACCATTCTCCTCACATAGATTTGGTTAGTTAGGTTTCACTAGGGTGACAGGATGGTACCAATAGAGAAGGGGACCTCTAGTTAGGCAAGNTCTCCTCACATAGATTTGGTTAGTTAGGTTTCACTAGGGTGACAGGATGGTACCAATAGAGAAGGGGACCTCTAGTTAGGCAAGTACTGATGAGTGAGGCGTGTGGCTTAATCCTTTCTATTTCCCGTAAGACTAATGTAACCTCCACAGAGGAGTCCACTGTGACAGTCACCTTCCTATGATCCTCCATCCATGCTATCATCAAGCCCTACTAAAAGGACCAACCCAAATCAGCGAAAAAAAATAGAATTTACTATAAAAGTCGGGTAATGGGGTATTCCTGCGTATGAGAAATAGTAATGGAGGTATTTGAATCAATAGAGAACCTTTTATTCTATAAGAATCAATCTTATTCTACTCAAATTCCTTCCCGATACCTCCCAAGGAAAATATTGAATTAGATCCCAAATTGATGGGTTAGTGTGAGCTTATTCATTCGGTTATGCTCCCTTCGAATAGGAATTCGTCTTCTAAAAGATCCCGACTTTCGGACTTCGGTGGGTCTTCGAGATCCTTTGACTCATAATATGCAATAACATTACGACAAGTGTGGATTCAATTTTTTCCACCCTATCCAACCGAACAAAATCCAATAATCACCAAATTAATGTTCATACAGTGGTTTAGCATGTCATAAGACAGTAAACTGTCTCTTATATATACCACACAAATAAAAAAATGTGAAGCAATAGAATATACAGACCTTATGCTTTGAAGAAACAAAGCAAAACTGTTGCTTCAGCGTATCCATAGTTGAACATTTGGATGTAGCTTCAATCTGTATTTATACATAAACAATTAACATAAACATACTCTGAGAAGTTACCCGAAAAAATAACAAGAAAAGAACAAGCATTAATGTACCATTAATTTGCACATTACTCATCTACATCTCATTTTATTGTGTGAATTATTTGACACAAGCTATATAAGGAGCACAAAGAAGCAGAACTCAATAGGTAAACTGCTACTTCCAACAAGAACAGAGAATTTTTTTAAAAAATATCTATCTAGGATCGTTTTCTTTCTCTCAAGTGAAGGACTGCCTAAGAAAATGTTACTATAGAAATTGATTGGGGCTTTTTCAACCACCACATGAACATGATGAATCAGGTGACCGCTAATTTGCCAATTTAAATAATTTAGCACAGACCAATTCAAAACCAGTGATTGAATATATCATCGAAATTGAGATTAGAAAATTCAAAGTCTTGGGGATACTGATTCCCATACAGTACTAATATGGTTGACTAAGACTAGAAAGAACATAAATGTACATAACTCCATAGTAGATAACCCTTATTTGCATACCTTTTTAGTCATTTCCTCGCCTGTGGTAGGTACTTAATTCTCATCTATCCCTTTCTTTTTCACAGTAATTTCTAACAGTTGAACTTCACTTCTTGTTGTAATGGACTTACTTGTTCCTCTTTTGGCTTTTGTTGAAGTCTTTGAAGAATGGAATAGGTGTACCATAGGCTCGAACAAGGGTTTTATGCTTAATTTCTGGTGTCTCAATAATTGCATAATTTACAGCTTCTACTACTAATACACGTTCCCATGGGTTCTTTTCTGTGTCGCTTGGTAGAGTACCTTGTGTTCTGTTTGCTAATGCAGCTGCTATCTGTCCCACCTGAGTTTCCAAATTTGTAATTGCAACCTGTCGATTTTGAAGAATAGCCTGTTGGTTGTGAAAATTAGCCTCACTTTTAATAATGAAATTAGCCACTAATTCTTCAAACGATGAATTATTCTCTTCTTGTTGTTGAAATCTTGATGGGTTGCCCTGAATCTGACATTTTTGACCCTAATTATTAACCCATGAAAATTTAGGATGCTTGTTCCAATATGGATTATAGGTGTTGGAGTAAAGATTGTTCTGCTGCCTCTGAAAGTTCTGTGCATAAATGACATCCCCAGGCTGATAAACATGGGTTGAAGCTAAAGGACAGCTTGCAGCTACATGATCTGCCCCCATAGCCTTTACAAATTGGTGCTGGTTGGTGCACCATGCTTACATTCTGAGTCAGTTTGTCCAATTTCCATGTTAATACTTCCAACTAGGTTGTCAATGATGTAAATGCGTCAATGTTGTGAATACCTGCTATTTTCCTCGAAGTTTTCCTTTCTCTTGGCCACATTGTCTAATTTTTTTCTATTTTCTCAAAGATGTCTAAAACGTTGTCTTAGGGAATATCCATGATCGATCCTCCTGTTGAAACATCGACCATGTTACAGTATTCAGAATGCAGGCCTGAATAGAAGATGTAGACTTTAGCATTTTCAGGAATGTCTAGATTGGGGCAGTTTCTAAAGTAACCATTGAATCTTTCTCGTGCTTCTGGATAGCTCTCGATGTCCTTTTGCTTAAATGTAATGGCTTTATTTCTGATTTGATGGACTCGAGAAGGTGAGAAGAATTTCAATGTGAATTTCTGTACCATATCATTCCACGAAACAATACTCCCAGGAAGTAGTGAGTTTAGCCATTCTCGTGCACTTTCCTTTAAAGTATGAGGGATAGGCACATTCGAAAAGCATCAGCTGACATGCCTTCATGACTGATCACCTCGCAAAGCATCAGGAAAGCTTGTATATATTCATGAGGATTTTCAATTCATTTTCCTGAGAACTTGATGTCCTGATAATTCTGAAACAAGTTGATGACATTTGGTCGAATGTGAAAGTTGGCCTGCCCAAAAGGTGGATAAATAATAATCGGTTGCACAGGAGCGGGTATGGGATTTAAATAATCCCTACGAATTGGATCAGGTTATTCTGCGCATCGGTGGAAGCTGAACCTGATTTTGATTTTCTGCTATGTCTATTACTTCTCTCTACTAGCTTTTTCGTTGTCTGAAGATTTTGTAAATCTCGAGATCTCCAATTTCTTCAGAATCTTGCGCACTTTGCCAAAATCAAATCAGAGAGATTAGATGTGTAAATAATAGCCTTAACAAAATAACAGAAAAATTAGAATGCTATATAACTAATAAACTCAAATTAAATACTTTATTCCCCCGGCAGCGATACCAAAAGCTTGTTCGTGCGAAACCTGCAAGCGTACGGGATCGTGACAAGTAACAGAATTGATGAGTTGATAGTATCGTCTGATAAGTATAGTTTCTACACTTATTTGAGATCCTAAATCATGATATTTTATTGTCTTTTGGATAAAATTCTACATAATTTATGTTATATTGTATTTTGTATGGAAAACTTTATATTTAATGAAGAATTGGAGAAAAGAATGCAAAAGTGGTGAAAAAGGGCAAAATCCAAAGATGAAACCTTGGAGAATTATATTAAATGAGTTCGAGTTAAATGGGTTTCAATAGACTTTCATTGAAAATTTTAATTGGAGGCCCAAATTAAGCTTATATATATATATATATATATATATATAAATGCACAGAGGAAAGAAAGAGAAAAAGAAAGGAAAAAAAAGAAAAGAAAAAACACGTACAGGAAAGAGGAGAAAAGGCGGCTGTAGCCAGAGGCAAAAAAAAAAAAAAAAAAAAAAGAAAAAAGAAAGAGAGAGAGAGAGAGAGAGAAGAAAGAAAGAAAGAAGGAAAAAAGAGAAGGAGAAAGGCGGACACGAGAAATTTCACGTTTCGTCAATTTTTGGTGATGTCGTTCCACTTTTACGTGTTTTTATTTTTATTTTTACAATATGAATAACTAATTTTTATATTATAGAAAACAATGTAGTCGACTTGTGATCCTTTATTTTTCTATTCAAGATTTATGTGATTTATTTATTTATGTGTTGATTTTATTATGAGTTTAATGCATTAAATTACCAGATCAATAATTTGATGATTATGTCAGTCTCTTACGAATTGAGAGGTGAGTTTGAGGTTTAGACCATATAATAAAATTCGATAAATTAGTATAACGTGTAGAGATACATATACTAATTATTGCGATCATAATATGAATTCTTAGAACTAGTGTTTCGTTTAATTAGAATTGATTCGTATAGAGATATGAAATTTAATTAGTTAAATAGGTTCAATGAGAACTCGAGAGGGGTAAATTGAATACAATAGAAGAATTCGATCGAACACTACATTAGGTTATGAATCTTGAATTAAGAATTAAGGTGATCAATAGATGAAATTGTTATGCCCTAATATTCATCACATATTTGAATCTTCAATCATCCATTGTTTGCAATCTTTGTATATTTTCAATTAATTAAAAGTAGTTAAGAAAAATAATCACAACCATCATAATTATTTACTTGCTTTTGTCAAATAGGAGTTAGAAAAATTATATTAAATCATAAACAATAGTCTTCGTGGAAACGATATTCGGACTCAGGGGTCCACTATACTGCTTGTTACGATATCGTACACTTAATTGCTATATAAAAAACGTAACATTATTCCACAGGGAATAAATTAAATTTAAGTTTACTAACTTTTTAATGAATTCGAATTATGTAAACAAAAAAGAGTTTGATTTTGTATATTAAATTAATCTAAGTGGTAAAAATGTGGTTTTTATTAATTTATGGATGATTGTATTGGATCTTAAATCCATCTATTGCTATCTATTTCAATTTTTTATTTGTAATCTAGTTTCGTTTATGCGTTCTTGACAATCGATAAAACTATGACATGTATTTTTTTTCCCAAGACAAATTAAATATATCCTAAGCATGATAGTCCGAATTCGGATGATTAGAATACATGATAAATGTTACTCCTAACATCTATTACATTAAGTCAATTTTGTTATGTTCTAAACTTATTGTGAGTCTCCAAATACTAGAACAAACAACTAATTATTTAATTGGTGGCCAATCAATTAAATAATGCAATGGGTATGCAAAACTAATCAAGAAACGGAAGAAATAAACTAAACAACTAATCTTGAATTAAAACAAATAAACAATATGGTTCATCTTCATCCAATACAAAAACGAATCTAGTCTAACATGTTAATATATAAATTACAAAAAGAATAATAGAAAAATATCATCTGAATCATGAAATAAATCAAAAGATGTTGATCTTCAAACTCAAGATTGAATTTTTCAAAATCTTGATATAATTGACCTTCAATTCCTTGCTACGACTTGATCTACTCTCACAAAATATAGTAATTGACCCATTGTTCTTGATGAATTTGATGATAATATTTTGTATGTAGAGGCAAGAGAGTTTTTTTTATGTGTAGCTCTCGTTATCTATTTATAAGAGCCAGCAAATATGTCAAGATCGTGTCCAATTTGGGTTCCAAACGAGTTTGAATTGCGAAAGGAAACTCAAGATTCGTCGCGAAAATTGCCCGAGCCGCACCGATATAACTATTGCTCGCGCCCGTAGAGCCAAATGGCTCTCGAGTTGGGAAAAACAAGGTGCCCGCGGACACCATAAATAGCCTGCGCGTGCGCAGATTTGTTTCGATTCATCCCTGAATAATTTTTCGTATTTTGGTCATAACTTTCTCTACAGATATCCGATTGAGTTGATTCAATCAAAGGGCTACAATTCTTCTAGAAGTACAATATTTCCAATTCGAAGGTCTGCTATCCGAAAAATGGGTCTCGAGTTGAGGCTAAAAATTCGGAGCATAACGTTTTCGACTGGAAATTGATCTGTGAAAATACTTCCATTATATTTCATCCATTTGACCTACAATTGCATCCAATTGATCCTATATGATCTTCAATCATCGTTTTGTGCTCTGAATCAACTATTGGATGTTTACACTTTGGTCCCCAAACTCTGAATTTCCTTTGTTTTCGCATGTTTTTCGTTCATCTCTTCCAAATTCATCAATTTCCATTGAGTTCAACCTAAAAAACATAATTTACACAAAACTAAACTATAAATCATTCAAATCACTAACAAATACTCCAATTTAATGGCTTAGATAAGTGCACAAAATACACTTATCAGTTCCAGAAAATAAATATGTTGTCCGCTCACAAGGAATTGGATTCAAAACTTCATCCATTGCTTTCTCAAAATCCTCACTTAGCAACCTATCCGCTTCATCTAGTACCTGTCATACAAATAATCGTTAGTCACAAGTTTGCTCACAAAATCTAATCACACAATCATTGTCCTGCTAGTTAGGAAATTTCATAAAACTGTTTCTTCTACAGACAATTCAAAATCAAAGCCCTTTCCAATTTTAATACATTTAAGATAGAAAAATAGCAACACCAGTGGGGCTTCTTTAACGTCTTGTTACCTCCTTAGGCAACTTAGCACCATAAACTGTAAGGAGTGACCTAGATAGGTATTTAGTTAGTTATAGGGGCGGACAATGACCCCACAAAAATTTTGGGTTTTTTCGTTTTCCTCCTGTTATCAAAAACTATTGACCTTATGGATATGCAATTACAGTGGACATACAAAAAAGTTGTAGCTCTTAAAAGAATGAAGCTTTCCTTCTTTTTCATTTATAGTGTGGATCCTCTCCAGTCCTATACTACAGATTATCCAATAAAATCTCTCTTTTTCTATCTTGGAATACTGTTTATTTCGGATCTATTTCAGTCAAGGGTTTAACGCTTCAGTCATTTTCTATCAGGTAGAGCTTTCTATCTGTGTCTGGATTTGATGTTTCTATTTTTAATTCTGTTTGGGATTCTGTTAATTTCTTGCTTTTGTTATTTGGGGACTTGAATGTGCTTTTTTAAGATGACAAGATTGTTCAAAATATTAATCTTTCATCTGTAATTTATGTAATCCAAGTATCCAACCTTAACCTAGAAATCTAAAGACGGGTTTCACAATTTTTAGTTGGAACTTAGATTATGACACTTGTTAAGATCAGAAAAATGGATTTATGTTTGTAATTCATCTGTAATTTATGTAATGCAACCTTATAAATTTAATGTAGGATTTCTCAGTTTTGTTGGGGAACTTGATTATTACACTTTTAAGATCAGAAGATTTTGATGTAACAAATGTGAGTATAAGGCTCCCATCCAAAAGCCAGTGCACATGACACAGTTAAAATTTTGTTACTAAAATCCCTCACTCAAAGCATTAAGCGGACATAGGCCTAATGAAATTGCAAAAGAGGGTGGTGTGAGTGAGCTGTCCAAAGTCATACTTCAACCTGATCCTTTGCTTCCTCAAGCTTTGTGGGAGTCTGCTGCTTCTGTATTATCTAGTATTCTGCAAATTAGTTCTGCGTTTTATTTGGAAGTGCAAGTGGCAGTATTGGTAAGGCTCCTTCGCTCAGGCTTAGAAAGCACAGTTACTGGCGCGCTTAATGCTCTTCTGGTGCTTGAGACTGATGACTTACCGTACCGAAGCAATGGCTGAAAGTGGGGAAATTGAGGTGCGAAAAAAAAGAGTTATTTTAATTTTTGACCCACAATACAAAAAATCTAGGTCTGCCCCTGGTTAGTTACAAGTTATTTCTAGAATTTTGACCATCTTTAAAATATAATCTACCGGTAGAGTCATTGTAAAGTTTAATTTCATTTTCAATCTAATCATATCCACAGCATTAATTTGAAAAAAAATAATAGAGCTGGAGTGAAAGAGGGAGAACGAAGGGACATGGACAATGTGTTGTTAAAGCTCAAATCAGTATAAACTTACCAAGTATTTCGAGGCATGAAGAGAGAAACCTTTAGTATTAGACAGATGATCAACAAGACGGCCAGGTGTTGCCACCTACAATATGAATTATGAGCACTGCAAATAAATTAATGGAGAACAGATTCATCAAAAGATGCTGTCAAAGGTAGCTTTGCATGTTCTAAAATTCTGTCAGAGGAAATAGCATCTTCACACTACACTTGAACCAAGCATCTAGATAAAGAAAGGTAGATTGGTCAACTAGTTCTCAACTTCTGCTTTGGATACTCATTCATCTACTAAGGTTCCAATAGATATTATCCATTTTCTTTAATAGCTAAAAATCTAGTAGAATGCACAGTTTAAAAGGCAGTCACAAATACACTTGGTGCACCAGAAAACAAGAAGGTTTACAACAATATGTGGCCACCTCCCAAGAGAAATGCTCTGTTGCACTAGGTCTACACCTCCCACAAGCTGCCAAAAAAAATAAAATTTGACGCCCCTAATAAATAATAAGATCCACCAAAAATTAAACTAAAAATGGTTGTTATAAAAGTTGTATATCCTTCAAATTATTAGCTAAAATTTAAAGCATCGTATTTTACCACTGCACACTTGACATCAATGTTAGGTCCCAAGGCTTCAGACTGTTCGGCAATTTGGATGGCAAGATCCCGAGTTGGGGAGAGCACACAGGCGAAGAAGGTGGTTATGGTTGAACTACAACCACAATTCCAATTGCAATTCACACCAGAATTCACAAGTTCAACAGAAACCGATAAAATTGATATTAATTGCAATAATCAAAATTCAATTACAGCAACTAATAATGATGAAAGATGAAATGAAGAAGAAGAGAGGAGGGAGAATCAGAATATGACAGAACAAATCACTGATTTCTACACTCCTTCCCCCTCCACTCTGTTATAACAGAAGAAAAAAACATGGGAAGAAAACTAGACGTGGGTTAAAGTTCTTATTCTCAAAACGACACCGTTTCCCTTTATCAATACAATGCTAATTCTGATTTCAAATTTCTAGTTAACCGTTGGCTGCTTCCTTCTCCTTTCTTCCCTCCATTTTTGGGATTCCTCTTCTTCTTGAAGCTGAGCTCTCTGTTTCTCTTCATAACATCCCTCCCCCTTAGAACAACCTTGTCCCCAAGGTTGAAAGTCTGGAAATTTGGCTTGCATTTCTTCTGAATCCTCCCATGTAGCTCCCTCTGGATTGGAATCCACCCAGTGTATTAGCCATTGAGTACTGGCTCTACCCTTTTTATTGATTACTGGAAGATCATATAGGGGTGTAAGATAATTGTTTTAATATCGAATACAAGATTGACACGCTGGATACTGTATA
>CAIGRT010124102.1:0-13979 GCA_903798405.1 Fraxinus platypoda | reverse complement strand
AAAACAAGGGAAACCAGAATCCTGATACGAGCAAAGAAGGACTAAATTGCATTCATACCAAAATCAGGCAAAGAAATTTCTGTTGCATCTTGTGTACTGATTACAAAAAATACTGATAACCAAATTTATATATACCAAGCATTTTGGAAGGGGAAAACGCCAAAGTGGCACAAAAAATGTGGACCTTTCTCAGCACAACACTCGTTTATTTGAGCCAGGTTTCACAAATTAAAATATAAAAATTGGCATGTGCGATTCTCATTTTTTACAGTAAATCAATTCTCATTTTCAACCACACATTCTTCAATAAAATAATATTTTCCATCACATCAATACTTTTTTCTTCTTTTTCAACCACACATTTCCCATCATATCACTATTCAAAAATCAATTCTTCCCCCAAAAATTCCTACCAAACACACTCTAAACCTTCAAAATTTCACTGTTCATGAATTATGTCACCATAAATACTTCAAATGAGTGAAAATTCAACTAAAACGAGAAGCCAAGACTTTTCTCAAAGGGTCTGCTGCATGAATCATTTTCTTACTCAAGGCTTCACGAAATCATAAATTTTCCAATTATATCAGACTCTTCAGTTAATAAATAATCACTGATACAAATGAGATCAAGATTTTAAATAGACAGGAAAAAGAATCACCACCTGTAGATACAGAAATGCATTCTTGTGAACATCTAGATAATATACCCAAGCACTTCTTAATACAAAGAATAAATTTTCTAATTTATTCGTACTTGATTTTTATATTTCAAACCTTGACACCTTATATTTGCGGTATAATTACGTAATAGAAAACGTGTAACAGTAGAAAAAAGAGTTTTGAAAAAATGTGATTTTCTAATTCAAAACGCTAATTGGGCAGGGTCTCAACCGGGTCATAATCTTTTACTAAGGGTCTGTTTGGGCTCGTTTAAAATCTAATTTTAATCTAAATTAAAATCAAACAATCAATATTAACTATATCTTTCATGAGTCCCACATCTTTTCAACCACACATTTCAAAAACATCTAATTTTAATTCCCATCAAAGACCCTCTAATACATTGTTTGATTCCTATTTTTTAATCGCATATTTTTCAATAAAATAATATTACACACAATTTAAAATTTTTTCCTTCATTTTTAACCACATATTTCTCGTAAAATTACTATTTCAAAATGCATTATACATGGAAATTTTGCTCCAACATGCCCTAAACAGCTAAACTCTAATTTGGATCAGCTGCAGCACGGCCCATTGAAAGCAACGAAAGATTCGAGCGATTTTCGTATCGCGATATGAGACCAGAGCGCCGGATGGGGTTTTGTGCTGGTGCGTGAAGATAACATCAGTGGAAACTCAGTGAAAGAGCGCGAGCCAGCATGAACATTTCCAATTTTTCAAGCCCACTATCAAGTTTTCAATCAATACCTACTCATTTTTCACCAAAACCTTTGTATATTTTTCCTTCCGGTTCTACGACCCAACTGCATCGCAAACCATCTAATTTTTTTGTTTTTAGACATGATTCTGCTAAAAAATTACTTTTGAAAGGGTACAGTAGAGCGGTATGTACTGGTGTTAAAAGACTCAAAATTAAGGCCTGCAGTGCTTCTTCCGGTCCGAGTTCCAACTCAGTGGAAGGCGACACCGAGTCAGCGCAGCAGCTATTCGAGGTGGGTTCTGGATTTAATATAAACTAAAGTGAATTTCACTGTAAGTGACTTTCTGGTTTGGTTGAAGAAGAAAAGAGTTTTCTTACATTTCTCTAGAAAAGGACATTTTAAAGTAAATTCAGAATCCTCTAGGCAGTGAAAATGGCAGGGGAGATTTATTTTTGGAAATAATTATGGAAATCAAAGAACTTGGATTTTTAAATTTGGAAAATGCTACATTTTCCTGACGAGTTGAAGGGTAATTTCTTGCTGTACTTTAAAGCCACTGTTAGATGCTACTTTAAGGCAATGAATTTCAAAATACGTCACAAATTAATAATCAAATTTCAGTCTTACACATTGAAACATGATAATTTCATGTTGCTTGAAAATTAGTGCTTTGGAGGGAGAGGGAAAAAGAACAAAGTTTTGGTCTTCACTTCATTTTAAATTTCATTCTGTAATTTTGTGACCAATGATGTTGATGATGTGTATTTGCAGAAATTGAAGGAGACAGAAAGAGAACGAATGAATAAGTTGGAAGAATTTGAAAGAAAGGCAAATGTTCAGTTAGAGAGGCAGCTTGTGATGGCTTCAGAGTGGAGCAGGGCACTGCTGACCATGAGGGGGAAGTTGAAAGGAACGGAGTGGGACCCTGTGGGTTCTCATCAGATAGACTATAGTGACTTCAAGAGACTTCTTGATTCTAGCAATGTCCAATTTATGGAGTATTCTAATTATGGTCAGACGGTCTCAGGTTGGACATCTCCGTATTTGGCGGTAATCTTTATGCATATTCTGTATTTTGGTTTGGTTACAAAATGGAGCAATCTAGTAACTCTAAGAATTGCTTAGTATATGTCAAGTAACCACACTTTGTAAACATCTCTGAAGTTAGTCATTGATTGAGCTTTCCTGACAGCATTATAGTAGAAAATCTGAACGCAAGATGATTGAACATGGTATTTTGTTCTATATTTAATGAAATTGTATCTAGCAATCAAATAAATAAAACAACAGAAACTGATAAAATCATTTTTATGAGTTGGAGGTTTTATATCTGATCTTTACTATTGGATTATTTGTCGAAAAAGAATCAAGAAATGTTAATTTAAATTTCTAAATATTTATATCTTTGATGGAACTCGATTGGCTTAGCTTCATGGAAATCTTAAGAGGCATTGATTCAGAGTTCATGTTCCTACTATGTTCCAGCTCAAATCGCCAAAGGCACTTACCATGCCTCTTGTTATGTATTGTTCTCTAAGGGCAATTATTAAACTAGAGCTTGCTGATGAATTTATGGTTTTGAAAAGTCAAATTTGTGTATTGTCAAGCAGTTCTTGCAAGTTGCAAGTTTGAGAAAGGCTTATGCACTGTGATGAATTTGCTTTTTAGGATATTGTCCAATATTTATCTCACCTTCTATCCTTGAATCTGATGAATTTTCTGTTATGGGTCTTTGCACAGTGATTCTACCATACTACAAAGATGAAAAAGAGGAGGGTTCAGATGCTGATACAAAGAAGGAAATCATTTTTCGACGCCATGTGGTCGATCGTATGCCAATTGATTGCTGGAATGATGTTTGGCGGAAGTTGCATCAACAGCTTGTTAACGTCGATGTCCTTAATGCAAATACAGTTCCAGCAGAAGTCTATTCCACTGTTGCCACTGCAGTTGTGTGGTCCATGAGGCTTGCTCTTTCTATCGCTTTATATGTCTGGATTGACAATATGATGAGGCCAATATACGCTAAATTAATAGCTTGTGATCTTGGTACTCCTCCTAAAAAGAACGCCACACAACCACTTCAGCAGCGCGCCTTAGGATCATTAGGCAAGAGTCGGTAAGTGGAGTTTTATTTTTGACAATTACTTGATTTACATATTGCTTTTGAGTTTTTATATGGCATCCAGAAAGTTCAATAAGTTTTAACTTTAAGTTGTTCCTGTGCTGTCACAAGAGT
Source organism: Fraxinus platypoda (assembly GCA_903798405.1). Classification (NCBI taxonomy): domain Eukaryota; kingdom Viridiplantae; phylum Streptophyta; class Magnoliopsida; order Lamiales; family Oleaceae; genus Fraxinus; species Fraxinus platypoda. Next base: position 10,353 of record CAIGRT010124102.1, on the reverse strand, counting down.
AAGGGAAAGAAAAGGTTCAGTTCTTGAAATAACTATGAATTATATTGGGCACTCTTGCTCCTGCTGGGAAATTGTGACCAAGTTTGTACTGGTCAAGGACTCTGAAAGAACTTGTCAGAGAAGAAAAATAATATTTCGAGAAGTTATCGATCAATTAAGAAACTATGCCCCTGTTTGGTTTAGCTAAAAAAATAGAATTTTTTGTATATTTTGATAGAAAGTTGATGAAATGTGTGGTTGAAAAGTTGATAAAAATCGTTGATCCTATGAAATGTGTATTTGAAAATTAGTTTTAGGAAAAAACTCAAAATCTTTTAAGGGGCCAAAGAAGGGCTATACCTTTTTAGGCCATCTTGCCTTACAACTTCGTGTATGACTTTGTCATTTGACATAAATTAACTGTAAGATTATATTCTAGGTTGATCTGGATCTTAAAGTTTTTATATAGTCGCTGAATTCTGACAACTGTAGCTTTGCTCTATATTGGGTAATTCAAACATGCTTTTGATGTTATTCAATCATGTTTTGAATCAGATGAATCTCATCTGACGCGATATTATAACTGATTAGCTGATAAATAAATTAGTTTACATTATTTGCATGTGTTGAAATCAAAACTAAGAAGTGCAGATATTCTCACTATTTCTTAGATTCATGGACCCAATTCAATTTGGTGGGATCTTTCATTCACATTTTTTTCCACCAAGCACATGTCGCTATTTGAGATTTAAATGCACTTCTACGGTTGATTGAGACTATAATAATAATTTCAGGTCTGATAATTAGAAATAGGTCCTGACCATACTAAAAGGGAATCTTACTTCTTGTTCTCTTTCTGCAATTATGGTTCACTTGATGCCTCATCATTCTTATCTGTTGGAGTTTTTTTTTTTCCCAAATTCCATTTTTCAGTTTTATTTTATTTCAACTAAAAATTGATAAAATATGAAGGGGCTCTAGCAAGTGCAGTCCATTGATATATAATCAGTAAATTTTAACTAATATGAACTTATCTCTTTGTTTTTGCTGTTCTTTTCTGTGGCAGCCTCAATTGAAACCTATTTTTTCAACAAATGTAACATTTGTATTCATACTTGTGCTTTGATGATTAGAATAGGCACATGAATATGGATAGCTGGACTAGTGAGTCTGTTTTAACTTTTTATGGGAAGCCAATGCAGCATTCTATTCTAATTTAATTCCATCTTTATGTCAGGGCAAAGTTCATATCAGCCGAAGAGAAAACAGGTGTTACCTTCGACGATTTTGCTGGCCAAGAATATATTAAGAGGGAGCTACAAGAGATTGTTCGAATACTAAAGAATGATGAGGAGTTCCAAAACAAAGGTATCTATTGCCCAAAAGGTGTGCTCCTTCATGGTCCTCCTGGAACTGGTAAAACACTTCTTGCAAAAGCTATAGCTGGTGAAGCAGGACTCCCCTTTTTTGCAGCAAATGGTACAGATTTTGTGGAGGTGAAGGATTTTGCTTTTTAACAAGAGTAAATCAATTTGCCTCCTTGACATGATAAATATGTGGAAAATTTTTGTGGCAAATTGTTCTTGATTAGAAATTGTGCATGTAAAATATCGTAAATCTAGGTGATCTGCATATAAGTAACTGCAATCTCATCTAGACCACCATTCATCCAGTTGATTCCCAGATTTATAGCCCCTTCTTACCTTTCAACATCTCTGGAGAAAAGTTCATTTTGTAGTCAACGCGCTGTGAGATTTGAATCAAATATTAATAAGTGCTAAACTAAAATGCCAAAAAAGTGACGTGGGTGATGCCAGCTTCTGTCGAAGAACTCCTGTTCTGTTGGAGTTTCAGTAGTTGGATATAGATTGGTCTTATACTTGGAAGCTGATATCTCATTTCTTAACGTGGGTGCTCAAGAGGGAGCGTAACAGGAGGATGTTTGAAATTGTTGGAAATCCTATCGTATAGCTGAGTCTCTTCACCTTTCTAAAATAAATTGTGGAGTAAGCAATCCATCGTCACATCAGACTCTTGGATGGATTTCTTTTCATCTTCCACTAATTGACTTTTTTTATTTGATGGTATCCCGTAGTCGTGAGTGGCCTCTTGTTAGTGAAATCTGAAGGAAAGGAAAAAAATTATGTTGTTATAGGCATAGATGCATCTTCACATCTTCATATTCCAGGTTTAAAATTTTCCATTCATCTCAAAGCACTACATGATTCTTCTCAAATTTGATTACTATTGGTTCAACAGGTTGTATTGTAGTCTCACGGCATTCTACCCAAATGAATCCTCTGAATTTTGAACAAAAGTTGCAATTGGAACTTATCAGTTTATGGCAGTTTATGGACTGTCATTGACCAAAATTTGCAAAATTGAGTAACAACCCTCATTCGATACTTGTTGGCTAAGAGGAACTACTGGCTTTCAACTCATTTCCAAATTCATCTTTTAAATTTTTTTGCTAGATGAGGTGCCTAAACTTTTTAAACTTCTAACGTGCAAAATAAAGGCTCTATCTCAACTCTCTTTCTTTCTTTCCTTTTTTTCCTTCTAATGGCAGTCTCATTCTTAATGGAGTTCTTCAAGTTTTAGACAGAATGTTTCCTGAAGGTGTCTATTGACATCCTTTAAAGCTGGAATGATTTTGTTTCTGGATTTAGTATCCCCTTTTATTTTTTGTTCAATTCCGTACCTGTCTTTTTGCACGTATATAGTTATTGAGAATCGAATTGTTTAAAGGTACTAGACAACTAGTAACTTATAGTTCATTTCTCCAGATGTTTGTTGGTGTAGCTGCTTCTCGTGTAAAGGACCTTTTTGCCAGTGCCAGGTCATATGCTCCCTCCATCATTTTCATTGATGAGATAGATGCAATTGGCAGCAAACGTGGTGGACCTGATATTGGTGGGGTATGACTATGTGTCTTTATGTAATCATTGTGCGAAGAAATGTCTTTTTCTACTTCTCAGTCTGCAGATTTAACAATTGCCTAGACACGTGGATATAATTGTTTGGATGTTAAATGAGTATAAATATCCTCTTTGGTAGATTCTTTAAAATCTATGAGATGACTCGTTGAAGATATTAACTGCTTATTTTCTGCTTTTCTTCCTGTCTACTTTACAAATCCACTCCCATTGGACTCGATATGTTTAATGCCTTTGAAGTTCAGATTGTTTGCTGACAGTTGAATTTTTGAAGTACTTGTCTTTTCTTTTTTCTGCTAGAAGTTTTTCTTGATCTGTCTGATAAAAAAAATTGTTAGTATATATAATCTTCTTCAAAAGCTTACTTATGATAGCAAGTCTTTTACCAACAAATACTGCACCACAAGCTTGGCATTTGACAAATCTTATTTCTCCTCTGTCTTATACAATCAAGTGTCAGTCTCACTTCCCTTGAAAAAAAATAAGAAGAAAAAGCGGTTCACTTGAAGTCTTTAATCTAAAATTGACACATACTAAGAAATTTAATTTAGAACATTAAAGCTAATTGGAATTCAGACTTGGAATTTATAGGTCTTATTTTCATTATACTCTTGCTGTGCAGTGAAATGTGTCATTAGACTCGTTGCTATCATTTTCATTTTCTATTAACAATAGCAATATTTATTTAACATTAAAATTTTTATCAAGAGACTTAACAAATGAATAATGCTCTTGCTTGACAATCTGTAACCCTTTCACGTTTATTTGCTATACTAGGGCGGTGCAGAGAGGGAACAAGGTCTCCTTCAAATCCTGACTGAAATGGATGGCTTTAAAGTCTCAACATCTCAGGTATGCATTCGATTGGATAATTCTTTCTCTCAGCAGTGACAATACTAGAGTTTACTTCTGAACAATATGTTCATCAGGTGTTAGTTATTGGTGCAACAAATAGATTGGATATTCTTGATCCTGCTCTCTTGAGAAAGGGACGTTTTGACAAGATTATTCGGGTTGGCTTGCCATCAAAAGATGGTAGATTTGCCATATTAAAGGTACACTTTGTAATTCAAGGCATACATTTTCAGCAATGTGAGGTTTTTGGTTTCAGATCTCTGGAAAAGAAGACAGTTGTTCAGATGTTATTCCCTATATTATGAGTTATAATTCTCATCGCATACATCTTAGGTGCATGCTCGAAATAAATATTTTCGTTCAGAGGAGGAGAAGGATATTCTACTTCAGGAAATTGCAGAGCTTACAGAAGATTTTACTGGAGCAGAGTTGCAAAATATACTGTAAATAAACCTTAAATCTGTAAATCTTTGAACTCTTCATTGTGAAGAGCAAGCTGAAGCATGCAATTGTGACAGGAATGAAGCTGGAATTTTGACAGCTAGGAAGGACTTGGATTACATTGGACGAGAAGAACTTCTTGAGGCCTTGAAGCGGGTGAGTGTTGGGATTTTGAGAACTGCAGAAGTTCTTATCCTCCTGTGTTTGTCTTATATGGACTAGCATAATGTATTCTTACATTGTTATCAAATCGTGCAGCAAAAGGGCACTTTTGAAACAGGTCAAGAAGATAGCACTGAAGTGCCTGAAGAATTAAAACTGAGATTGGCATACCGAGAAGCAGCTGTTGCGATTCTTGCTTGTTACTTTCCGGATCCTTACCGTCCTTTTGCTGAGGTTTGATGAGACATTAGATTGGATGAGTTGTCATCTCGTCTGAAATCTTTTGTATCTCTTTAACTTTTTCTTTGTATTTTAATTAACCCAAAAAATCTGATTGGTTTTTAATTTCTAGTTTGGTATTTCTGCAGACAGAGATTAATTCCATACGAAATCAGCCAAATATGCGCTACACGGAGACATCAGGCAGGGTATTTAAGAGGAAGGTGGATTATGTGAACTCAATAGTGCGCGCATGTGCTCGTAAGTTATAAATGCATCTCGCTGTAGAGAAACATCCTTGAAAAACCATTTCCATTTAATTTTTCCTGGGTTTGTGTTCGCCGAAGTCTTGCATCTAGAGGATAGGCATGTATCTCACACTTGTCATGGAAACTTTCCTGGATTTTTTTGAGAATGCTAATCTCTGCAAATCCTTATTTTTTTTGTGATAATTTCAGTACATAGTACCATCACTTTGTAGGCCACTCTATACTTAATTTTATGAGTCTGATAGTTATAAGTATTTAGCCAGAGTAATTGAGGAAGAGATATTTGGGGTTGATAATCTATGCTGGATTTCTGCAAAGGCCACATTAGAAGCTTCAAGACTTGCAGAATTCTTGATTCTGCAAACAGGAATGACTGCATTCGGGAAGGCCTATTATAGATATCAGAACGATCTTGTGCCTAATGTAAGGATAGATATATATAATTTCAAGTGAAGCTATTTTGGTCTTTGTTGTATAAATTATATCAAATGGTTTATGATAATCACTTGCAGCTTGCTGCCAAACTCCAAGCACTTAGAGACGAATACATGCGTTTTTCTGTGGAGAAATGCGCAAGTGTACTACGAGAGTACCGCCCTGCTGTAGAAAACATTACAGGTTGGTTTGATTTGCATTCCTTTCATTATTATATCCTAAAAAAAAATCGTGAAAAAGAGTACTAGTTTCTGTTTTTTATATCTGCTTTGTGATATTTCGAGTGAATGCTTTTATGTCAAGCAGATGTCCTACTTGAGAAGGGAGAGATAAAAGCCGACGAAATTTGGGACATATACAATAGTTCTCCACGGATACCTCAGGTACATTCTGAACAAACATTTTGGTATTAATCCCATAATTGGTTATCTTGGCATCTGTTTTTCCACCAGGCACCGGCTCTATGTTTTCAACTTTTTTTGACTTAGCTTTTTTAGTGACAATGGATGCAGTAAATAATAGTATATAATTAGCATTATGGGCTTACTTTACATGTGAAGCATTTGATATGGTACAACCCAAAACAGTAATTGTTTCGTTGCACTTTGTCCCAAAGCACATCCTTGACCCTTTGATTTTTTTGTTGTTCATTCATTTCGTTCTTTTCCGGGGTTGTGAGGGTGGGGTTGTAAATAAGAATTTCCAGCAATATTTTTTGGGGCATAGATGCTGAACCTCAATTAAATGGTCATGGAGATGGTCACAGAGGGATACTTTCGCTCAACTGGAGATTATAGAAGTGAATCTTGTCTACTAATAATTTATGCACAATTTCAAAAAATATGCCGATTTCTTGTTTGTCAGCCTGCTGTGAGCCCGGTTGATGAATATGGAGCCCTTATATATGCTGGACGTTGGGGACTCCACGGCATTTCACTTCCAGGAAGAGTGACTTTTTCACCTGGAAATGTAGGGTTTTCAACTTTTGGTGCACCGCGTCCTATGGAGGTATGTGCAACGTGCAGCGTCCATTGCTTGCTAGCTCTATTTCCTTTTCATGACTGTAAAGCTAGTTCTTTTTGTGTTTACGTGCAGACTCAAATCATCAGTGACGACACATGGAAGTTGATAGATGGAATATGGGATAAAAGGGTCCAGGAACTCAAGGCTGAGGCCTCAGTTGAAATTGAAGAAGAAGAAGAAGAAGAAGAAAAAGATAAAGAGACGCCTCAACTTGTAATGGCCAGCCATTTTCTATAAAATTCAATCTGGTAAGTGTTTGTTTCATTGCCCGGACATACCTTCTCCTTGTAATGATGTCACTTGTGTGCAATATCTTGAGACGCCATGCTGCACATATTTATCCATCGCTATTCTACTGCGTTCATCATACTTGAGGGTATTTTACATGGAATTGGCCTCAGTTTTTGGATATGTTTAGGTTCAGCTTGTACACGACTGAACGATTTTTGATACCATACTGAGTTTTGTATAGAGCAATCTTGATAATTTTGATTTTCTTTTCATAATTTCGTTAGTTTGTATTCATCTCTTTATGTTGTCTGCAATTCGCGGTGATAATCTTTAATAAGATAATTTGTTCAAAAAAAGAAAAAGAGAAGGAGAACTTAACTCTACGTATTACTTGTCTCTACTTGAATCGAGTTTGAAAGAATTCTACTCAAGTTAAATAATTTCATTGATAAAAGTGGTGATCATACATTTTATGTTTTATGCTTATTTTCTACTACGATTCGAATAAAGTTGAAAAAGTCTACGAACCAGAAATACGTTGGAATCTTTCTTGAAAGAGTTTGATAAGGGTGGATAATTGACTTTCAAAGTCAAAGTTTGAAAATTAGAAACATAAAATATTTGAATAATTTTATTTTTCTATTCAAATTTGTAGACTTTCTCGCTTGATCGAATAATGGAGCCGTCTCTCCTGTTAATTCAATTATAATAATTTATTCTACTCGTACCACATAAAATAAATGAATAAATAAACTTGTATACACACTGGAATAAATATTTTCTTTTACCTATACGCAATGCAACCAAATAGTTGCTGAAAAATATACAAAAAATTATTCTTTCCGATTGAGTTTAACGTGTTAAACTCTAAAGGGCACAAGATCGATAATATCTTCTGGTACCTTTCTCTCTAGTGGAAATTTTGGAAGAAGGGTTGCAATGCGTTTTGCTGTCTCCAAATAATTTGCATATCTGCTGATGATCAAACCATCAAATTCCAACTGGTTTGATGCTTTGATCATAGTGGCTAAGGATGAGCCATTAGGATTGAAATTATTTTCTTCCCCAAGAAACATTTTTTTGAGTTCATTTTTGTTGAAATTCCATGCACCAGTTCTCCAGTTGAAATGGTATAAAGGAAGAAATCTCTGTCCATAAATGGCTAGGAATTCGATTGCCGCAAGAATGAACTCAAATTCTTCCTTAGACATGTAGTAGGGAAAGCTCACTCTTGTCCATCCTGGCTTTACTCCGACGTAACCCTGTCATCATTCGATAAATTTTGTCATATTACTGGTTGACAAATGTGTGATAAAAACTAACACGACTAACCTTTTCAATGGCCGACCTGAAGGCGAGCGAATGGGACTCATCGATATCGAGCAAACTGTGTCCATAAGGCCCTGCACAAGCACAACCTCCCCGGGCCTGGATCCCGAAAAGGTCATTCAAAAGTTTGGCAACGAATGGGCCGTGAAGCGGCTTATCTCTCGTATTTCCGGTATCTCCCGACAGGTTTACCTCAGATGATGAAGAATATGTAGTAGAGTAAATAAAGAAAGATAATATGGCTTGTCTTTTGGCTTTTGTATTGCCTAATACCCATATGTAGGGATTGGGAACAAGTCTTTTGAGTGCTCTTTCAATGTAATTTTGTTCGTGTCTCTCAATGGCTTTGTAACCAATGTATTCTTTTATCCAGAAAGCCAATGCTGCTCTGATTTTCTGAATGATTTGTGGAGTTCCAGCATCTTCCCTTTCTTCTATGTTGTCAACATATATAGTGTCCTGAATTTGACAAAATTTAGGATTTATCAGTAACAATTTAGGGTCGGCTACATAATCCATTTTTGCAATGCCGTTCGGTTATTGCTGTGGAAAAAAATGTAACGCAACTAAATTCATAGCAACTACGATAGACCAAGTATAAAAGAATAAAGAAAGTCGAGATTTCTAACTCAGAAGAAAACCAACTTGCCTGTTTATTGTGACTGTTAACAAAATTAACAGTTCCACCTCCACATGTTGATGGTGGAGAAGACCCCAGCCGATAAAGGGCCTTGCTCATTAGCAGAATCCCAGGGGAACCTGGACCTCCCAGAAATTTATGTGCGCTAAGGAAAACTGCATCATAGCCGTCCATTTCTCCTGATCTCATCTCAATCCTCGCGTAAGGACCACTATATTCAAGATTAACAATCAATATATATAACTTATAATCATACTTCTGTATATTTATTTTCAAGAAAGAAATATTTTTTTAACCTCGCAGCAAAATCAAAGCAAGCAAAGCCTCCAAATTGGTGAAGAAGTCGAGATATTGCACGTGTATCTGAACAAATCCCATTGACATTGCTACAAGCTGAAAAGGATCCAAGAATTGGCCTGTTTTTCGATTTAAAAAAATCGAGTTTGAGTTTGAAGGATTCCATATCCAGCAACCCTTCTTGATCCAGGCCAATCTCCACCACCTCCGCCAGGCTCTCCCGCCAAGAGAGGAGGTTGGAGTGGTGTTCATAAGGGCCAACAAAAACCACCCACCTTTCTTCATTGCTAAGACATTTCAAGAATCTATCTCTTAGTATTGAAGGAATAGCTAATCCCATTACTTCTTGCAGTCTTTTAATAGCTGCTGTTGATCCAGAACCACAGAAAATTATTGCATCTTCTTCTCCACCTCCCAAGCATTTCTTTACGTAATTTGCTGCTTCATGTACCATTTCTGTAGTCTGGTAGCCTACATAACTGTCCGTGGTGTGACTGTTACCTGTACAGAAATCATCAAATTTTTTTATCACAACATCCTCCTCGATTTGATCTAATTAAGATTTGACCTCAATAATAAAAAAAATAAAATAAAAAATCATGCATATATAAATGAATCATTACCATAAAATGGAAGAACATGATCTAGGATGTAGTTTTCAATATATTGAAGAGACCGGCCGGAGGCAGTGTGATCAGAATAAATGAGCATACGCTTTCCAAATGGGGTGTTGAATTCTGCATTCCCACCTATGATTTGTGAACGTAACCAAGAAAGTTTCTTCTCTGTGGAATCACCTGTTGGTACACAATGATTCTTAAGCATCTGAAATTGTTCAATTCTATCACTTAAGCCATGATCATGATCATCAGGTGAGCTGTACCTCGTACAACTAATCTTGCTATAGACTGCATCTGCATGTTCCATTTCCTGTCTACCAAGGTTGTCTCTGAGGAACTGATTATTTTCAAAGACGTAAGTTGAATATGAGAAATGTCTTCAGGGTGGACACACATATATGCGTTTAAGGAAACAGTTTAGTGATGTTTCAATGGGCAAGTTTGATAGATTTGACACTGAAAAAACTCGTTGATTTTATGATTTACAGTGTGTGAGTTGTGATGGCAAATTGGAAGAGACTTCCGCCGGCTGAAGCCGTGTAAATAAGCAGTTTGTTTCTGATTCATTATTATTATTAAAAGCTGGCACAACAAAATTTCGACTTTATGAAGTAATTGACTATTCAGCCTCGCCAATGTATGCATAGGCCTAATTTACTTGTTTTTTTTAAGTGGCTTGAAATAGCTTATAGTTTGCCTTTTAGGAAAATTATTTATCGCTTGAAGTAGGGCGGTAAGCAAAAACCGTCAAACCAAAAAATCGAACCGTAATCGCATTTTAGAAACCGTCGATTTAGTGCCACGTGGACCCGTCAACGAAATGGTTTTGAACCAAACCAAACCGGTCAAAAATGGTTTGGTTTAGGTTTGAGAATTTTAATTGCAGTTTAAAACCAAACCGGACAGGGGAAAAATTA